>JANAVB010040223.1:0-264925 GCA_029216955.1 Iris pallida
CAAAGAAGGGGGCTAAACTCGGCCCAAAGGGGTCGGGTTTGGGCGCGGTCAGGCTGACCAGGGGTCAGCCAAGCCATTTGTTAGAGATTAGGTTACGGTTAGTGTTATTTAGGTTTTTAGGTTAATGGGTTAACCCGATAGCACGAATCTAAACCCGCTAACCCTTAGTCTTGTGTCCTAACAGTTAAGGACACACGAGTCTCGTGTCCGCGTTATGCACGACACGCACGACACTGCAAACGCGTGTCCAATCCTATGGTTAGGCTCCCTGTGTCCAGGCGAACGTCATGCGTGAGTTTGGGACACGCACGACACAAACTCGGGTTGTTACCTTCGTGTCCGACGAGCTAGGGGTCGTGGAGGGGGCTGGACGGCGGCTGGGCGTCGGGACGTGGCCTCGGGCGGCGCTGCACTCGTCTCGACGAGGCGCATCTAGTGGTGGTGGTTGTGGGTGGTATAGATGGCTGGGGAGGTGGCGTTGGAGTAGTCGCCGGAGTTAGGGCTTAGGTTTCGTTGGGGAAGAAGGAGTGGTGGTGGTCGATGGTGAACTAGGGCTAGGGTTTGGACTGAGGGGTTATTTATAGGAGAAAGGAGGTCGGTTTGGGGCTGTGGCTGGCCGGGAAAGGCGGAGGATAGGTCGGTGGTCGTCGTAGCAGCTGGCCGCTCGTCGGGAGTGGGTGACGAGGGTTTTTGCAGTTAGGTCCCTAGAATTTAGGAAATAACAGTTAGGTCCAAAACCTAACAGTTTGCAAATAATATTTACAAACTGTATTTAAAACAATTAATATATTGCAAACCGATATAAAAACAATTTTAAATATTACAAAGTGATATTAGAATATTTCAAATAATTACAAAAGGGATATATTTGACTTAAAAACTATTTAAAAATTATCTAAAAATTCTAGAAAAATTCCTAAAAATCGTATTAAATTATTTTAAAGCTAAATAGGTCATTAGCAACTAATTAAACCAAATTTGAAAAACAGGGGCTGACAGATTGGTCGAAGAAAAACCTACGTACATGTCTAAGTTACTCTGTACAGGCAGACACTAATATTCATATACGGGACTAGCGATTCTCTTCCATAGACTACGTAGTCTATGGGATCCTACCTGAAGACCCGAAGGAAACCACTTCGATGAAGAGGCATTTACTCCGGTTCTTCTATGACATCCACCAAAATGCTATATCGTTCATATTCGATGCATGTAGGAGGCTGAAGCAAAAGAAGCACTTCAGAAGGAACATGATGGTACTTGCGGAGCCCACCAGCCTAGTCCTAAGTTACATGACTGAATGTGACGCTTGGGCTATTACTTGCCTACCATGATGGCAGATGCCGTAGAATATGCTAAGAAGTGCCGAGTATGTTAGTTGCATGCTGACTTCATCCACCAACCTTTTGAGTTCTTACATCCCACTACGGTAGCCTGGCCGTTTGAAGCATGGGAAATGGACATCATCGGGACAATCAGTCCTGCATCCTCCAAAGGACATCCTCTCTATTACCGATTACTTTTCCAAGTGGGCGAAGGCAGTGCCACTGACTGAGATGAAAGCCTCGAACGTGATCAGCTTTGTTAAGCATCACGTCATCTACCGCTTTGGAGTTCCCCGAAGGATTATCCATGATAATGACCTTCAGTTTCTGAGCAACATATTCTACCAATTCTACGATAAGAATCGAATACATAATGTAGCGTCGACTGCTTATAACCCTACAGAAAATGGGCCGGGCGAAGCGTTCAATAAAACGATTGTCAAGCTGCTCAAGATAGTCTTATCTTCCAATAAACGTGACTGGAATGATAAACTTGGTGAATGTCTACGGGCTTACCGTATAACTATTCGGACACCTACGAAAAACACACCATTCTCTCTCGTCTACGGGAGAGAGACAGTGTTTCCTCAGGAGATCCAAATATTTTCTTTACGGGTAACCGTCACTAACTAGATGACCGAGATAGACAATCAACGTCGTCGGCTACAAGAGTTAGAAGCATTGGATGAGAGGCTTCTACTAGCTCAGCAACGAATCGAGCTCTATCAAGCTCGAATTTTCGGTTCTTTCAATAGAAAGGTATGGGGAAGAACATTCCAAGTGGGTGACCTCGTCTTATCAGTTTGGAAACTGATGGTGGTGACCCACAAGACATCGAAAAAGTTTGAGACAAAGTAGAAAGGACCGTTCATCATAGAGACGGTCTACTCCAACGGTGCCTACTGCTGGCCAAACCCAACGGATATTTGCTACTGATGCCCACCAATGGCAAGTTCCTGAAGAAGTACTATGTCTGAGGTCTAAATCAATATATGTTTCCATATCTCCCGTGATGTTCATGAATTCTTTTAAAGAGTTCATCCCTTCCTTATTAGCTCAGTAGAAAATATTTCACGTCTATATTAGCTCTGAATTGTTTCTTTATACCCCAATGAAGTTCATGCCTACCATGTCCATATTGCCTCAGAGTAGTCATTTCTCTCATGACAAATCTTGTGTTGTCATAATCATCTATAGAACAATTCATGTCTATACTACCTCCGAATCGTTTTGTGCATCCGTAGAATCTATTCTTACCATGTCTATATAACCTCTAAATAAGAAAAATTATACCACAAAATTTATGTGTCACGACCCGCACCCGCTTTTCGGATACGAGACGTGTCCAAGCCAGCCTACGCCGCAGAGTCGGCGGTAGAATGATGTCACAGCCAAGATGCTCAAAATCACAAAATATAACATTTATTGCTCATTCACATTATTAAATCAAATCTACAAATTATTACAAGATTTACATTTAAAGAAAAGTACAAAGTTCTTACAAGTAATGAAAATGATATCGCATCTATCTAATTTCTAGGTTTTGGTCTGCAAGTACACTCATATCCCAATGCTAAGTGAAGCCACAGCTAACCTGAAAAATGTTGGTTTCTAGTCAGAAATGGAACAAGCACACAAACCGATGGTAATACGAAAACATAATATAATTCACGAGACATGAAAATAACATATATGAGATAAAAACTAGAAAGTAACTGATGTCATGGCAAGCGGTGAAGAAAACAAGGAAACAAATAAAAGGCAACTATCTATGTGTTTTGAAATATCAGTTTCGACATGTGAACGGCTAGGGGGTAAATCCGGCACCCTGCACGTGTCGTGTGCAGCTGCTATTCTCCACGAAAGACACGAGGGATGGGTAAGGGGTAGTTCACATGTCTACTAAGATATTTTCCCTTCCGACTAGTACGCATGGACTCGAACAAGTCACGAAACACGAAATCATGATAATCACAAAATATAGTAAGTAGAGATCCATGATACTAATTTTCGTGTAACGAGCATGTCAACAAGCAGCAAGACATACATATAAATATAAAATATATAAACTACTATGAATCGAAAAGCAATCAGAAAGTGCACATGCCTGATTAGCTGGTGAAACTGATAGTACAACCACTCAGGTGAGCCACTAAAGTCAACACATGCAAAAGTCTCCGAATGTTGAAATAAATATTACCAACGTTTTCAGAATAGTCAAATTAGCTAGAATTGCCAGTCCTTAAGTCCAATTTTGGACACAGGAGTAAAACGGTAATTTTGAGTCAAAACGGTGTCCGTCATTGGACCCACTTTGCACCGAAAAGCGTGCCAAAGTCTATGGTCTCTAAAGTTATCAAACTATATAACTACGGGTCCATTTTTCGATATGAACCCAACCGTGTGTCCAAAGTTGGATTCCGGCGGGCCAGGCACAAAATTGCCCATTAAGTCGGATCGTGGGGCCCACAAAACGACGACCCGATCAACTATCTCAGAATTGGACCAAACTTGGTATATAGGATCAGAAAAATGATACGGTCCTGTTGGCATAAGTTTCGTCTCGATTTGACGAGCGTGCACAAAGTAATTAGAAAATTTACAAAGAGGCCGATACAGTAAATTTTGACGAATACGCATCAAATTCGTCGCGCACACGCAGCCAATTTGAATTCCGTCAAAGCCCACACGTTCGCGAAGCCATTACACACCATTTGATGCTTTTGATTCGTGACCACGTCGCCCGATTTGGCGGGACGCACGTGGTATCGGAGTTTTTCCTAAAATTTTATATTTTCGAAAACTGTTTTTCATGATTTTGGAATACAATTTTCTCGTTGTACAGTCAACGAATTTCATTTCTGTAAAATGGGTTTTAAAGCCCTATATGTTGTCTATAACTTTCTTTAATTAGTTTTGTAAAATTCTAAACATCCTGACATGAATCGTCTCGTTAAGTCGGGGGTTTGAGTCTGCGTTGTGCTCTGTTTTAGAACAGTTTCTCGCCGTTCTTTTGATCAAATTTCTGGGAATTCTAGCATGCGGTGATTAAATCTATTTGAAGGAAAATAACATTGTATAGGGTAGGGACATACCTAAAAAGATGAATCGTAAACGATCGGTTGCACGCTACGGAATGTCGCTGTGAAGTCGGCCCACGCGGCCTGCTGCTGCTGTGCGTGGCACGCGCACGTGGTCGGCCTCCGGCCAGCGGCGGCTGCCCCCGGTGGCGCGCAGGGCCAGGGTGGCCGCCCAAGGAGTCGTGGGGCGGGGTTAGGGTGTATTCCTTTTCTACTCTCGCTATATATGTGCGATTTTAGAAAAGAAAATCAAGTTTGGGGTTGCTCGGCCTGGGAGGCTCGGGCTGAGCCCCTATTGGACTCGGCTGGGCTGGTTTTCCTTTTTCTCTTTGCTTTTTATTTTAATAAATACTTTTTCTATATGTTATATGCCTATATACATGATCATATATACTTGTGCATAAATCCATATACTACCGTATATGGACCGATATATATATATATATATATATATATATATATATATATATATATATATATATATATATATATATATATATAAATATTAAATTTAACTCTATGTCATATCACTATATGTGTTCCAATCACGTTCTTATACATCTTATTCATTCCTGACTAAAATATTATAATTTGGTACACTCTGTATTGTCTTAATACTCTAGTATCAAGCCTCAGTAACCCAATATCACATTTAAAATCCAATATCACATTTCAATACTCCAATTTGTCATGATCCGTGAAATTTTCATCATTTCTTATTTATTTTACTTATATGTGATCACTCTGTAATTTATTTAGACATCTATTTTCACCAACATGTATATATCTTGATTCTAAATCCTGATTTACCTATTTGATCACAAATTCTAAAAAAAAATTAATTATCCTGTTTAAGTTCGAATCCTTCATCTTGATTTTACTGTATCATTTTGACCAAACTTTTATCTGTTAATAATATATCTTATTACATCTCCTAACCTTGTATTATTTACAATCCTTCCATCTCTGGTTTCTGATTTAAATTTTTTTGCATACTTCAATTCATACGATTTTCATCCTTAGTTAGTTACACCTTAAGTCCAAAAATTTTTGTTTCGGTTGTCCTTTATATATCTTTTGTTTTATCATGCATCTTCCTAAAGTGCATCTCCATGCTTATAATTTAACAACCTCTAATCTACAATGTCAATTTGCTTGGTATTCACATCATTAATTATCTCTTCCTTGATTCAAATTCAAATCACAAGTGTTCATATTTATCTCATTTTTATCCTATAAATCTCCGCTATAAATCGTTCCATATTTAAATCATCAGGCACGATCGAATTCTTGGCATGATCACTAGGTGCAATGATAAAATATAGGCACAATCAGAATTATCTAGATATGATCTGAGATAGAGTTGGAATATTATTGTGATCAAAATTATTTTAGGCACGAGAAAAATTCAGGTACGATTAAAATATGATCATAAAATAGGAAAAAAATCAAATGAGGTCTCGTAAAACAGAAAAGGAAAGAAAGAAATGAACGTCAACAGTTTATTGAGAAGGCAGAAAGTAATAGAATCTTTTGAGATGAGGGACTAAAAATTCTAAATCAAATTGGAATGGGGTATAAGGGTTTGTGACTCAGGAAAAATCAACAAGTTGTATGATAGTAGGATAGTGAAGGTGATTAGAATAACATAGCTATGATAGGAATGTAATTGAATAAGATATTTTTATTGAGGACTGAGTGATGATTAAAGGGGATAGAAAGAATATCGTATCACTATTTCAAAGGTTAGCAGATATGATATGCATTACAAGATAACCATCTTAGTAATACCCATGCAAAAACCAATATCTAACTCTCTATATTAGCCGAACTCCCAGTATCTATAGAAAACTAATGCAGCTGTCAAGGTATTAAAACTAATTCTATTTGGAATCATAAATCATCTAAATTAAATTTTCATCCGTCGTCGTATGTAACTCGTATGCCAAATGTATTTCAATTTCAAGTATTTCTCTCGATCAAATCATTTTACGGATATCAATTTCCATTTGTCAGCCATTCTTCCAAAACTGACTACATCAAACTCACAATCTTCACTTATCATAGTAAATCCTTACAAATTTCTTTAAAGTTGATCCATAACCTGTATTCGAGAATTTTAAATTCTTGAAATCAATTAAAAAAATTATAATCACTAATCATATTTTAATCTTTAACCATGCACCTATCAATCGTTCTCATCCAAACACATTAGCAAAAATATCACAAAATTCCAATCATTCTTACCATAACCAATATGAGCCTCCAATGTTTGGTAGAAATTGTAAACTCAATTGCTCCTTTCCAAAGTTGCATGCCAATAGTCTTATCCCAATTCCTCAATGCTTATTTCTTCTCTAGAACCTATCATTCCATTGCTTGTGTTATTCCTTCCATGATTATATATGTCCCTTCTCTAATCATAAAGGTTGATCCCTGTCAAGTGTTCTTTTACTTGATCATCATATCCTCATGATTATATATTATCCAATTTCACTTCCTCCATGGAAGAACCTTACCAAATCCTAGACTTTCCTCGCTAACTCTACCTACATCTTCCTCTATCTTCCATAACTCTTCCTTTAATCATAAAATTCAAAATCATCAAATACCTAAGGCTTCATCCAAAATAATACCAAACTCCATTCTTCCAAAACTTAACTTCCATATATTTGACAAATCATATCTCAGTAATCTTATATAATTTCTTTCTAAAGTTGAAATCCTCAAAATTTTCTGAAATTGTAGCATAAGGAAAATATATTCTCGTGAAAGATATCTACCAGAATTAAGAGTGTAACTAGGAGTTTATATCATCAAGATAATTACAACAAGATCCTCATTTCATAAATCCTTTTAACTTCTCTATGGTGATTGGTCAACCAGATATTTACTACTATATAATACTCCTTTAGCCATCCTCTGAATGTTTAGGTACAAACATAAGCAAGGTAACCTACGAAACTATAAGCAAGCAAAACTAGATATTATAAATAGATAATTTCGACCCTATGTTGTGACATGGTGAAAACAGTCTAAGTGTTCTAGTTGTTTGCAGAGTCTGTTTTCCTAAAGTTATACTTAGACCTAAGTCAGGTTGCAGAAATGCATGCTGGTCTAGACTAAGTTTACTAGACCAATTTGCAGAACAGGACTTGCATGGGCCACTACTGAAAACATGTCATGATCCGATCCCAATATACTGGGTCCAGTCGGATCATGCCCAGCCTGCATCATTGTGAGACAGCGGCAGTAAGCTGTATCAAGTAGTAAGAACACCAGCATATAATTCTAAATGCGAGAATAAAATGACTTTTATTGAATATGAAATTTAAAGCTAAGAGTCTAGATGAATCAACACACAAAAGCAAATAAAAATTCTGGTTACTACATTGGTTATTATTATAACTGGGAAAGAAAATAAACTAAACCACGACACAGCTAGTAGTTTGGGGCTCCATGGTTAGGTTCAGCTATATCTTCAGGACTAGGATCGAGTCCGTAGAAGGAACTAAAAGCAAGATCTTCGTCGTCGCAGTCACCTAAAAATGTTGGTCTCTAGTCAGGAGGGGAGCAAGAACATATATCAACATCTAACATTCTAAATAATAATAAATAATGTAAGACAATTTAAAAGTATTATATTTTTTCTAGATAATAATAAACAAGACAACATATAATGAATCTCAGTAGCTACAATGATGCAATCTACAATAAGTCAATAGTGATTTTGAGCATATAGTGGATCTGTGAACGGCTGGTAGATTCAATATGTATACTAACATTTTGGCCAAATGATAGTATACGGTACGACTCAACCCCCTTGTGCAATAGGGGTTAGCGCGAGAGAGACAATTTCAATAACAATGGCTTTGGTCACAGATGCTTTACTACTCCCTCAATCCCCAAGTCAATGAGTCAATCAAGCAATCAATATAGGGTCCGAGAGGGATCCCATGTGAATCAGTGTCGATACAATATACATAGTCCTACTGATGTAGTACATTTAATCATTAAATAAAACATTGACATGAATGGTATGAAACTTGTCTTGAGTTTTTCCGGTACTGAGGGTGACGACAGGAAGGTGTTCGGGCTAAAGTCCGGGACTTAAGACCTACATTGATTCAATACTCTGCCTTAGAAATCAATCCGAAGGTTTAACTAATTATGCCAATTTTTACAATAACATCGTTGAATTATCAAACATTTTTAGAGAAATATCTATAATTATTTACTACTTAAAAATGATTTTTCTAATAAAACAGTTATTTTTAAATAAATAAATACGAATAACTTAATTTTTTTAGAAGATAATAAACGATTTTTCGTATTAATATTTTTGTTTACGTAAACTAACAAAATACTTGATAAATATATCCAATTTGTAAGAAACCATTTTAAGAGTAAATTTTATGAAAATCCTTTACTTAATAAAACTTAAGGTTTTAGAAACGTATTTAAACTTTTATTAAAATATCGTCTAATTAAAATAACTTAACAATTTTTTTATTACAAAAATATTTATATTAATAGTTAGTGAGAAAATCCTTTAATTAATTAGTTAAAGAGTTTACGGAAAATAACTAACTTTTACTATCAAAAATCTTTTTTTAATAAAACCGTTTTTGAAAAATACTAATATTTTTTTTCCTAAAACTAAAGAGTTAAGCCTAACAGTTATAATTCCTATATTAGGAATAAGTTGATATAAACTATTTTTGAAACTAATTGTATATTATGAGTATATTTTTCTTACGATATTCATAATTAATGATTAGCAACCATTAACAAATAATTCATAAATTACTAATACTTATAAAATTATGGCATAATCATATTAATGGGTAAATTAATCCATAATCTGATTAAGTTATTAGAATGAATTTTTTTTTTCGAAACCCCTAGGGTTTTGCTCTCTCTGGGCGATCTCTCAAACCCCTAGGGTTTTAATCCCTCCCTCCCTCCCTCCTTCTTCTCCCCTAGACCGCCGCCCCCCTCTCCTTTCCCCACGCTTCCATCCTGGGTTTTCTCCATGGCCACCTACAAGGAGGCTGTCGATAAGATGGCCTCCCTGTTCTCCTCCCAAAGATCAACCACGGCGATTTCTCTGACGGCAAGGAAGAGCGAGGTAGCCGAGTACTGGGCCTCCACCCTCGCCATTAAACATTTCTCCTCACGAAGCTTATCATGCTCGTCCCTTTCCTCTTTCCTTTCGAAAATTTGGAAGATAAGTACTCCGATCCAGGTCTCTGACCTATATCCGAAGTCGGGTTCGTTTCTTGTCAGACTCGACTCGCCGTCGTCGGTGGAACAAATCATATTGGATGCACCCTGGAGCATCAACGAGGATCTGCTAGCACTGGAGCGATGTGATCCGAGAAAACTGCCAGAAGAATACCAATTCCAGTTTGCCGATTTTTCCGTCCAACTCCATCGTGTTCCACCGAAAATTTTGAATCGTAAGGCCATTTTCAGGCTAGCAGAGGCCATTGGTGTTCCCCGGCCTTGTTCTCCGGAGGAGAAATCTAAGTGGAAGACATTTGCCCGCATAAAAGTTCTCATCGACATCACCAAACCACTTAAGAAAAGCATCTCCACCCTTATAAACGGAGTCTCGCTGGGAGAGATCACCCTCAAGTATGAGCGCCTTCCTCGCTTTTGTTCTTTCTGTGTGAAGGTGGGACACTCCTTCTCCGCCTGCAAGGAGAACGACTCTCTGAGAGCCATGAATTGTGAAGACTGGACTGAGGAAGAAGTGGCGAGGATCACTGACCTTCTCCAGCCTCGTATCAAAGAAGAAGACTTTAGAGCAATTCTTCCCCACCCTCCTTCCCACAGGAACTCAACTGCGAGTTCACACCGAGACAACTCCGCACATACTGTACACCTCTGACGGCTAAGGTGTCGTCGGCCCCCCTTCCCGGATCCACTTCATCCCCTACTCCTCAGAATCTCGAAGGGTCACGGCCACGTGGCAACACTCCTAACCCACCAAATCAACTCCATCTTTCGAAGTATCAACCCCCTCACATGCGGGGGATTCCACGTGGCATGCCAGTTATTCCCCCGTATCCCCGCCTTATAATATCAAACCTCAACAACTGTGATCCTATCTCCCATATATCCCTCGTCAAAGATTCACCCCCTCCCCGGGTGGGGACCACCCGGATATCATGGACACAGATTATGAGGAATCCTCGCCCAGCAATCAAGTCTTGCCAGCAAGCCTCCGAGCACAGCTATCCCCAGGCAATCAAAACATGAGAGGGACATCTGGTGGTCCCATTCTCTTAAACTTCTCTTCAACAGTATCCTCATCTATATCCGTGATTGAATACCCATTGGCCATGGCTCACAGTGATGCTTCTCAGGGTCCTAGTCCCCCTCCATTTATCCTGAGCCTCCACTACCCCACCACATTCCTCCTATGAACTTTGGCAACGAACCCGTTGTAGAATTCCCCCCTCTCCCCTTCCTCTCCGCCTTTGGTGAACAACAACATGCCTCATCCTCCATTTTAATCTTCCTGGAAGAGGAGAGCCTGCATGGCTCATTACTCCTCTCTTCATCCCAGCCAACCCACTAATCAACCCTCCAAACGACGCGGATCCCCTCAGAAGAATCCTAGACCTCCCAAGAGAAGCTCACAATCCACCTCTTATTACTCCAATATGTCAAAGGTCGTGGCGGCTGACCTCCAACAGCCGCACGAGCCATGTTAGTTCTTTCCTGGAACTGTCGAGGGGAGAGGAATGCCTCGACAATCCAGACTCTTCACACATTCCTCTCCGCCACCCGCCCCTCCATCTTCTTCATCTCCGAATCTATCTCTCCTCCACACTACACTTCCCTCGTCCTCCCCCACCTTGGATACCCCAACGTTTTCTCTGCCCCGCCCATCGGCCACTCCGACGGTCTGTGGATCGGATGGAATGACTCTATAGATGCTTCTGTCTCCTTCTCTTCAACCAACCTCATTCTCCTTTCCATAAAACAAACTGAGACATCCCCCGCCTGGAACCTGCTATGTGTGTATAGCTGTCCCAGACAGAAAGAGAGGATTCAATTGTAGGAAACCATAAAGACTCTCTCCTCCTCCTTCACTGTGCCATGGTGTTGTATTGGTGATTTCAACTCGATACGTAAAGTCGACGAAAAAGTTGGAGGGAGAGGGTTCAACCCCCATTCGGTGGCTACTTTCAACCAGATGATCGATAATTGTGGCCTCATTGATCTTGGCTATACTGGCCCAGCGTACACATGGTCCAACGGGCGATGTCCCTCGCACCACATTCAAGAGCGGCTTGACCGAGCGTTTGGGAACCCTGAATGGTGCGATCTCTTCCCCCATTCCACTGTCTCTATACTTCCGCGCTACAATAGTGATCATGCCCCTATACTCCTCAACACCCACAACTGCCTACCCCGAAAGAAGCAACCTATGCGGTTTGAAGTACTGTGGATGTCGAAGCCTTCATTCCTTAATGTTGTCTCTTCTGCTTGGGAAGGGGCTAAGGCATGTTCTGAGAGCAACTTCCTTCATCATCTGACAGCAACTATGCACCACCTACAAAGATGGAGTCGAGCCACCTTCGGGAACATTAATGCACATATAGCCTCTCTCCAACAGCTCCTTCTCTCGATCCAATCGAAGAGCGTTACGGCCGCAACATTGCAAAAGGAGAAGGACACCATCGCTGAACTCAATGATCTCCATCTTCTCAACGAAGCCTATTGGAAGCAAAGAGCCAAATGCAAATGGATTCAATATGGCGACAGGAACTCCAATTATTTCCATGTTCGTGCCACCAACAGGAGACAAAAAAATGAGATAAGATCTCTTCAATTGCCGAATGGAATCTGGACATCCAACCAAGGTATGATTGCTAGTTCTATTATCAACCATTTTACTGCTCTCTTTGGATCAGACGACTCCATACCTATGGACCCTTCCTTTGTCGTGTCCTCTAACCCACTCTCAGCTGAGGATAATGATGATTTAGGTTGGATACCCAATATTGATGAAGTGCATAGAACAATCAAAAGCGTGGGGGCACTCAAGGCCCCGGGTCCTGACGGATTCCCAGCGGCGTTCTATCAGAAATGCTGGCACGTGGTTGGCGAAGACCTGACCAAGTTGGTTCAAAATTTCTTCTCAACAGGGCATCTACTCCCCTCCATCAACCACACATATCTTCCCTCATTCCAAAGCAAGCATCTCCTTCGACTCCGGCGGACTTTAGGCCGATATCCCTCTACAATACTTCATACAAGGTTATTACCAAAAATTTTATGGCACGTCTCAGGCCCCTCCTGGATAGGGTGATCTTCCCTCTCCAGAATGCTTTCATTCCGGGTTGCCTAATCTCTGACAACATTATAATAGCCCAGGAGTTATTTCATGCAATGAAGTCTTTCCCGAAGAAGAAGAACTCATTTGCATTAAAGATCGACATGGCTAAGGCATATGACCGGCTTGCTTGGCCATTCATCAAAAGTGTTCTACATGGGATGGGAATACAAGGCCATACGAACTCATTATGAACTGCATTACTTCGTCATCATTCTCAATACTAATCAACGGATCTCCAGAAGGATACTTTACACCCAGGAAGGGAATCAGACAAGGCTGTCCGATGTCTCCATTCATATTTATTCTATGCTCTGAAGTCCTCTCCCAACTCTTCTACAGATATGAACAGGAGGACCTTCTCCGTCGCATCCGTATCAACCAATACTCCCTTTCCATTACTCATCTCCTCTTCGTCGATGACACTCTAATACAGTAGAAACTCTATAAATTAATACTCGATTATTTAATAAACTCTCTAAGATAATATTTTTGGCCGGTCCCGACTCGGGGATAGGGTGCTAAATTAATAATTCGCTAAAATTATAAGATAATACATTTTTGATAATTTCTTCAGACCCCATATAAAATATAAATTAATAATTCCTTATATATAGCATATTACATGAATGATTTATGAAGGTTTCTTGAAAAATGACTCAATTGTCTTTTGTTTTTTGTTGAAATCAATTTCCCCTTGATATAAATTAATAATTCCTTATATATAGAAAATATTTTTAATGTCCATAAAGTGATACACTGAACACAAGAAGCATAATAAGGTGGGAGATTGAAGGTTTCTTTCAAATTGGGCCCTTCATTTGATATACACATGCATTGTATACAATAATTAAGTGGAAGCTTGAAAGGTGTTTGTAAACTATGTAAGTATTTTACTATAAATTAATAAAATATTAATTAATATATAAATTAATAATTATTAATTTATCGATTAATTAATAACTCTTTTAATTAATAAATTTTGGTGGTCCCAAGTGTATTATTTTATAGAGTTTCTACTGTATTTGGCAAGGCCTGTCCAATGTCCATCATGAATATTCGAGACATGCTCGAGCTTTTCTCTTCTTGGTCAGGACAGCAGATCAATTTCGAGAAGTCTAGCATTTATTTTAGCAAACATGTTTCAACCAATGAACAGCATTCCCTAGCCACCATCCTCGGACTTTCAGCTATGAACGGCGTTGCCACTTATTTGGGTCAGCCTCTCCTCCTATCAGCAGGTCGTCTTTCATCTTATAATGGCTTATTAGACAAATGTCGCTCCCGTCTTCAAGGGTGGAAAGCGAGATTACTGTCTCACGCAGGGAGATATGTCCTCATCAATTCTACACTGGCTTCCATCCCTGTGTATTCCATGTCCACGTGCGAAATCCCTGTCGGCATTACTCAGGCTTTGGGGAAGTATCAACGATCATTCTGGTGGGGACATGACACTACTACCAGGCGTCTTCATTTCCTTGCATGGACGAACTTCTCCAAGCCGAAGCGAGAGGGCGGATTGGGATTCAGAAACCCGTCGTGGGTTAACGACTCCCTAATCGGGAAACTCTTATGGACCTTCCTTACCAAGCCGGATCTACTTTGGGTGCGTCTTCTCAGAGGCGTCTATCTACAGAATAGATCGATATGGTCCATTACCAAGCGAAGAAGCATGTCTCCTGCGTGGGCTAGTATTCTCAGTGCTCGTACACTACTTGAAGGGAATATTTGTTGGAGGATTAACGGAGGGTGGGTGAACATAAATGACAATCCTTTGGTGCCCAAAATCCCGGGCCACAGAGTTCAGATGCGCAACTCCGATTCTGGCCACCCGACTCTCGTCCGAGAACTTATGGACCTCGACACCAACAGCTGGAACATCCCATTACTCAACTATCTATTCTTGCCAATGGAGGTAAGGGCAATTGCCTCTATCAACTTCAACAGCGCTGAGGGACAAGATGCACTTATCTGGACCAGCTCCAAGGCAGGAGCGTTCTCCTCCAAATCCCTCTATGAGAGCATCCGTCGTGAGACTCCTTGCGGTTCATCTACCTCCGACCACCACCTGTCTTGGAAGCACCTCTGGAAAATGAAGACCATATCCCTGCGCATCCTGGTCTTCATTTGGAGACTCCTGAATGGCGCCCTTCCCATTCTTTCAGCAATATATCATCGTCTACCACTCACCAACCCGCTGTGCCCCTCCTACATTCTTCACGAGGAGGATGCTAACCATCTTTTCCTTCACTGTCAAACAACGCGCGCGGTCTGGTTTGCTAGTCCTATCGGACTCCGGGTGGAGAACCATTATGATATACATGAGCAACTACACCTTTGGTTGCAGGACGTAAATGCCCAGGAGACCTTCTGGCTTGGTGCTTCCCTTCTCTGGACAATATGGAAAGCTAGAGATGATTGTATCTTCCGCCATATTTCCCCTTCAATCCCCCGCATCATCCTTCTAGCCAATATCATTTATGACAAATATGACAAGGGTCATCGAGCAACCATGGAGCCAATACTGGGTCCTCCAGATAATCCGACCATTCCCTATAGTTGGAGCCCGCCGGTGGAGAGGTCCATTAAAATTAATGTTGATGGGGCCACTGAATCGTCGGCGATTGCAGCATCCGCAGTAGCGAGAGATTCGTCTGGCAGCTTCCTTGGTGCTGAATCTTGTTACATTTTGACAATCCCATTCGCAGACTGCAGTCTTCTGGCCGAGATCTATGCCATTAAGTTAGGCTATCAATTGCCTTTGCTCTTCCCTAACACAGAGGTGATTATCGAAGGTGACAGCATCACGGCACAAAGAATTGTTCAAGGTGAGCCAAACCTTATCCCTTGGAGAATGCTTGACATTATCCAGTCTATCATGAAGGATATCCCAGCTTCTATATGCACCAAATTTATGTCCGTTCGAAGATCAGAAAATCAAGTAGCGCACAATCTTGCAAGATATGCTCTACATTGCAAACTTTCTACTTCTTTTCTTACCCCCCCCCCCCCCCGGAGTGTATTCTCCAGCAGCTTGCCGTAGACATCCCACAATTTCCTTTTCCTTTTCCTATTGACTAAGTTGGATATCAATAAAGGCTAAAAAATTTCAAAAAAAAATATTAAGTTATCAGAATTACTACAGAACCTATGGTCCCCATTAGAAAATATAGAAAATAATGGTTGGATAATTTTTATTGATGGACTACTTCACTACTTATAGGGAGTCTAGCTTCTCTACATACTCGATATTCCGATGTGGGACTAAAAGTCCCTTATTGATTCTCAACACTCCCCCTTAAGATGGACGATAGATATTGATCATCCCCATCTTGTTACATAGCTTCGTCAGACTTAATAAACTAAGACCCTTAGTCAGACAGTCTGCAACTTGTTCTTCTGAGCAGACATGGTCAATCTTCAGTATCCCTTGTTCTAGCTTCTCCTTGATGAAGAATCGATCAATCTCGATGTGCTTCGTTCTGTCGTGCTGAACTGGATTGTTAGCTATATTTATTGCAGCTTGACTATCGCTCAGAAGACGTAATGGTGCTCCCTTGTCCAGCTTCAACTCTGTCAGCAACGCTTTCACCTACAGCAACTCTAACACTCCCAGAGCAATTGCTCTGTATTCTGCTTCAGCTGTCGACCGTGCTACCACTGACTGTTTCTTGCTTTTCCATGAGACCAGATTTCCTCCTACAAAAATACAGTATCCCGTGGTAGACCTTTTGTTGTCTATGCAGCTCGCCCAGTCTGGACATACGGTTGGGTTCATATCGAAAAATCGGATCCGTAGACATATAGTTTGACGACTTTAGAGACCGTTGACTCTGGCACGCTTTTCGGTGCAAAGCGGGTCCAACGATGGACACCGTTTTTGCTCAAAATTATCGTTTTGCCCCTGTATCCAGAATTGGACTTAAGGGCAGGCAATCCTAGCTAATTTGACTATTCTGAGAACGTTGGTACTGTTTGTTTCAGCATCCGGAGACTTCTACATGTGTTGACTGATTGTGGCTCATTGAGTGGTATAGTGTTATTGGTTTCTCCAGCTAAGGACCTCAGGCAAGTGCACTTTCTGATTGTTTTCCGATTCATAGTAGTCTTTTCATTTCATGTCTATACATAGATCTTGCTGCTTGTTGACACGCTTGTCACACGGAGTAGTCGGGAGGGGAAATATCTTAGTAAACATGTGAACTACCCAGAACTATCCCATGAGTCTATTCTTGAATAATAGCAGCTGCACACGACACGTGCAGGGTGCCGGATTTATCCCCTAGCCGTTCGCATGTCGAAACAGATATTTCACACCACCTAGATAGATGTCTTTTATTAGTTTTTCCTTGTTTACTTCTCTATCGTGCTATGTCATCAGTTTTCTTACAACTTTCATATCTTATATGCTATTTTCATGTCTTGTTAATTCTATTGTGTTTTGCATTACCGTCGGTTTGTGTACTTATTCCATTCCTGACTGGAAACCATCATTTTTCAGGTTTAGCCACGATCATTCTTAGCACTGGGAAGATTTGGGTATGCTGAGGTCGACCTCGAAATAGAAAGCAATTGTACCAATTTCATAAATTGTAATTCTTGTATTTTCCTTTAATTTTAATTGATATAACTGTTGTAAATAAATTTAGAAATATGAATGAGCAATAAAGATATTTTGTGATTTGAGCTTATTGGCCGTGACAGCGTTCTACCGTCGACTCTGCGGCGTAGGCTGGCTTGGACACGTCTCGTATCCGAAAAGCGGGTACGGGTCGTGACAAGTTTTTGTGGTAGCCCATGCAGGTCAGTCTTCGCAAAAGGTTGCGAACTCGTGATGGTACGTTAGTCGTACTATTGCGAGCCTGTTTCCAGGAAATGCTTATTCACAATTAGGATTAAAATGATTTAAGATAATGACTAGGACTAGGAGTCCCTTGTTCATATTGACTGTTGGGTAGTTAAGGTTATTAGATAGGCCATACAATTTAGATAGCTTGCTAGATCCCTACAGGTACACTATACTTTCGATATGACAATGTGATCCAATGAGGATCCACTATTCGCTTGGTATGTTAGACTTGCCTAGAATTAAGGCGTTAATTTGGATAAACTGTTTAATTTTCTTTTACTCTATTAGATATAAACATCATTCCTTGAGTTAGAATTGCCTGTTTAAATTCTCTTTTTGCTGTAAGAATTTAGTTTATAATTTCTGATTTTGTAATTCGTGTGCGAATCTCGAAGTAGATTTATTTGAAATTTCCCTCAACCATTGAAACGCATATGAACCAGATACTATAATGCTTGTATTTCTTTCGCATTTAGTTATTTACTCCATGTTAAATCTTTTATTTTAAATGTTGTGATTGATAGGACAAATACCTAAGCTCTATTTTTAGTCAGAATCTCTAGAAGCTCATAAACTTTTACGGATATAGTTAAAGGAGTATTAGTTAACTAATAATAGTTAGACAGCAGCGCACTATCATCAATTAGCTGAGAGTGGAGATGTGGGTTCACTGCTGCCAGCAGCGCACTGGCGAGGCACAACCCATAGGAATGAAACCATTTTGGGGATCATAGGTTATAGAACATTGCTAAAATATATCGTAGTTGACCTCTTAGACCTTAGATACCTTGTGTCAATATAAGGTGGAGTACCTGATAGCCTATCACAATTGAATCATGGAACCAAGGGTTTGCCACAACCAGAGTATACGGACGAGGCATAATTCTTGGTAAAATGATTTCAGACGTAATTTCAAGTTTAGGATATTATAGAGGATAGAAAAGTGCCATGTATGCCCTCTAAGATCCAAGGCCAATACTAGTAGAAGTTCCGTAGCATGTCTCCCCACCTCGCATCATGTGGTCATTATGATCTATCGACGAGGTAATTGACCGACACTAATAAGTTACCTAGAATATATAATCTAGAGTTCCATAAACCATTCGTCGACCAAGGCCTTATGGATAGGAAGATAGTAGGATGAATATATAGGCAAGAACACCAGGTGAGGTTTTCGATTCTCTTAAAACTCGAACTACTTTTTTTCTCCTTCCAAAAATCTTTCCTAGTTATATTTTGACCCGCTTGACCAATGCTGCTATTACAGCCTAGTTTTTACAAGCTTGCCCTTTTATCGAGCTTGATCCGAGACATATGTTTATTGGGGACGCCCGCTAACATATTGTCTAATCAGAATCATTGTATTACGGTCTGATCAACCATGATGTATTTGGTTCGCTTTATTTAATTGTCCTACGTAGATTGAGATATAGATGTCTCTAGGATCTCATCCACGACTGCTTTGACAACTCCTCTTGAATTAAACATTCGCCCTTGAATCATGTAATTGTGTTCAGTGACATCTCTCTTGAACTCTTTATTGTTTTCGTCTTCACTGATTTGAAAGACGAAAACTCGTAATTGATAAATAGATACCTAGTATTCCTATGACTATAATAGTTGTATATGCAAGTGTAGCTACCAACGGCCAGCTAGGTGACTAGAACCTTGCCTTAAGTTACTCGCCCTCTCTGCGACCCTAAACCTGCTAATCTTGATCTTCTAGTCATTAGAGTCTAAGAATGATTAGGGTTTTACCCTCAGTCAAATGCCAACCTAGGAGACTACCTATGCTCAGGAGACCAATTATTGTGAGCCTCTAACTATTGTTTGAAGCTTGCTTTAACTGGAACCCCTGCGACAATAGTTTGGAAGGCCCGACACAAATAGAAATTCACGACTCAGTTGTTAGAAATTCTTTTCGTATGATGTGCCTTAGAGTTGGTTACCCCGTCGACAACTCATGTATACTGTGGATGAGTAGGTCATCCTATTTTATCGACCATGTGTCATTGCACACGCACTCGTTTTCCATTTATTGAGAAACGACCCTTGACTTGACTTACATCTACCGTATCCCGATATGTCGTGCCTTATTCTTTATTAACAAGAGTCGAGGTACAATATTCGGACTTCGAAATTCTTCTAACCTCACCATTCCTAAACTCACATCCTAGCTTCTAAGGTGGGTAGACTGTAAGCTTTCTAAAAAATTTAGGATGTACGAAGACTACCGATTGATTAGGATAACTTCCCATTAGGTTGATAATTAGCGCCCATGGACTCCCACTTTCCATTTAGATCGTTTTGTGTCCCCAGCCGTGTCATTAATATTCGGAGCACGAGGCCAGTTGTTACCTTCCAACAAATTTTACATGTACAATCTAGACAAGTCCACCTTCATCTAGGTATTCCATGTCCCACTCAAACCCGTCCCCTTGTACTCTATTTTGTAGTACAATTTTCAGGACAAAAGGACTAGCTATAACCCTTACCATAGTACCGGTAAAACTTTCCGACTACAATTAGAGACTCAACCTTGACTCAATTCTTTCGACCCAATATATGGTTGTGATTCACTCGAAGTCCACTACGCACATGTCACTAATGTGCCACTCAATTGTGTCTTCTTGTGCTACTTAAACACAAAAGTCACTGAAGGCATATTTTTGTATTTGAGGGACCTAGCTAACCAACCTGACTGACAACTAGCTCAACCACTTGGGTGGAAACCTATTCTAGAGTACCCTAACCTAGTAGAAATAGTTTATCTTAGGATCTTGTTCAGCCCATATAGATTGAGATCCTAGGTTCATCCAACCAACGAGTGATATCCAAATAGGAAACTCATTAAGGCCCAGTAAAACCCCTCCAAACAAACCCCATAGTTGATCTATAAAACCGAACCGTTTGAAATAGGTCCCCATACCTATTATGTAGTCTCCACCCCTTAGAATATGAATCCATTCGTAAACTCTATCTCATCTACTTGAAAGTCGCGATACGATCTTGTATTTGCATTCATAATCCTTGCTCGTGTGTTTAAATAACCACGGATAAGATCACAATCTTGATTTCTCAAATGTCGTTCTATTATGGAACCTTGTCTAGAACTTCGAGAACGAAATTTTCGTGTTATATGGATTGTAAGCTCCTTTAAGAAACAAGCGAAGGGTTCTTCGATTTAACAGGTGACTAGACTAGAGTAGCCTCATATAGCAAATAAGTCAATGGTTCGTAAATACACTTTGTAGCTGTATCGTTGGATACTCTTTACTGCTCTTGAAAATTTGTAACTGCTCTCGATTATTCTTCCTTACCTTCCCATCCTTTCTATTTCAGAGCGACGAATGTTCATACTTGTAGGAGCGTAAAAAGTGCTTCAAAGAAAGAGTCATCTCATTCATAAGTGGTCAGCTTTACGCCTAATAGAGCGGGTAATCTCTTTACGCCAAGACAAGGCTAGTCGCTTTACGCCTAAGCAGACTGATTGTTTTACGCTGGGGTCTACACTGGTGATTCTTACGCCAAGGACTGAGCAGCCTCTTTCACGCTGGACAAAAGCTATCAAATCTCGCATTTAATGCAGATTTTGACATGAAGATATCAATGATGGCATTTACCACAGAATTCAATGGAATTTGTCTCATACAAAGACCATTATTGTCGTTTATAGAGATCGAGCTACTTTACGCTCACTTAATGGTTTCTTTTACGCACGGAGTTTCACATGAGTCCTTACGCTCATAAAAAACAATGTGTGCGTGAAGTCTATTTGAGCCATTTTACGCTCAAGGTTATTCAATAACCACTTTACGCTGGAAACCTATGACAGAGCTAGTTTACGCTCATCTTTTTACGCCCTATTCGTTCTGGCCAGTTCGGAACGTGGTGTGCCTACGTGGTCTTCATGCCACATATTTCGAAGAACGTGTGTACATGTATCCTATTCTTACTGAAATGATATGACACGTGTCAGCATATACAAAGGATGACTCTGATCGTGGATGGCAGTTGTTAGCGTAAAGACAGATTTTGATGCTCCTTTACGCACGGAAGCCCCAGTCTATAAAAAGACTTATTTTTCTCATACACACACACAGAGAGACAGGAGAGAATACAGAGATCAGAGCTTCGAGATTTTGATTCTCTAGAGCATTCTTCTTCAACTTTTCTTCCAGAACAGAGTGAAGCAAAGCAGGAAAGCATTCGGCCTCGCCATCAGTGCCCAAGTGCGTCGATACCTTTCTGGTGCATTAGTTCTTCCAAATTGTTCTACTTCAAGCAGTGATCTTCATCATCATCATATGGTCCAAGGAACAAAGTGATCATTTACAGATCAGACTTCCATAGCAATACTTTCCCAGAATCAAATTTGTACTTCTTGTACTCTTTCTCGTTTTATTTTCAAAAGCCAACTCCTCGAAGGCATTTTGTTAAGTGAAACAAAAATGGCGACTCTGCTGGGGATGTCCTTCTCCTCTGACGAGGAGGTGATTGCTTAATATGATGATGTTTCGGTCGGTTCGACCACGAAAAAAAAAATCAGAGCTTCGAGATTTTGATTCTCTAGAGCATTCTTCTTCAACTTTTCTTCCAGAACAGAGTGAAGCAAAGCAGGAAAGCATTCGGCCTCGCCATCAGTGCCCAAGTGCGTCGATACCTTTATGGTGCATTAGTTCTTCCAAATTATTCTACTTCAAGCAGTGATCTTCATCATCATCATATGGTCCAAGGAACAAAGTGATCATTTACAGATCAGACTTCCATAGCAATACTTTTCCAGAATCAAATTTGTACTTCTTGTACTCTTTCTCGTTTTATTTTCAAAAGCCAATTCCTCAAAGGCATTTTGTTAAGTGAAACAAAAATGGCGACTCTGCTGGGGATGTCCTTCTCCTCTGACGAGGAGGTGATTGCTCAATATGATGATGTTTCGGTCGGTTCGACCACGAAGACTCTGGTTGTTCACTTCGACCAGACTGCCTATGAAGAAATGCTCCGAACTGGGGGTGGTTCTCGCCACTCCAATGTTCAAAAGTCTCGCAAAGTACGAAAAGTTTGGATTCCCAAATCCAAAGCGATTTCTGATCTCTCTGTTGCTTCTGATGACAAGGGAATTCTTTCCACTCCTGTCGTAGGGGCTCCCGTTCATAACGAGGCAGTCCTTACTTCAGAGTTGCACTCGAAGTGTGACGGTTTATCTCCCGTTCATAACGGTAAAGATAACCAGGTTTCACGCCCACTGCATAAAAATCAAGTTTTACGCTCAGCGGGTAAGAACCAAATTTTACGCTCAGTTCATAAGAATGAGTCTCCCATTCGTAATGGGGCAGACTCTAAAGTTTGTGCTTCTGAGTGTAAGAATCAGTCTCCCGTCGGTGACGTGGCAGGCCCAAATAAATTATGCTCCTCGCGTAAAACAAAATTTCCCGTTGGTAACGTGGTAGATAACAAGATTTTACGTTCCATGCGTAAAGATAAATCTCCTGTCTGTGACAGTGTAGATGAAATTCACAATGATGCTCACATATCAAATGTGAATGTATCTAAACGTGTGCCGCGTAAAAATATTGTTGGTAAAACTTCTGTTCTACACCAACAACCATCTTATACTGCTTTACGCAAAGTACCAAATTTGCAAATTATGCGCCAAGAAAATGGAGTCTTGCGTGCTAAATCTCAAGATTTACGTACACAACTCCAAACGCGTAAAAACGTACAGTTTGGTTCTGCGAATGCAGCCAGTAATCTTCTCTATACACAAGGGACTAGACATTTTTCTACCCCAAATGTAATAAAGAAAAATACTACATCCACTCCTTCTGACTTACGCGAATTGCTAATGCAAAAGCGTAAGAATAGACAATCTCCGGTGACATTCCCCCAAGAAAAACATCATTGTGAATATCACCAGGTTGTGATCAACTGTTGTTGTTCAGCTTCAAGACGATCAGTTTTTGATCGATTGAGTTTCAATGCACCTCCACATCAAGCTGAAGACCAAGAACATGAGTTGCCATACGCATCAGTCAACATGGCATCTCATACTAACAGAGGACGACATCCAAGACGGAACACGTCCCAAACTCCAAGTCAACAACAGTTCAACAGGCTTCTTGATTCCTTTGAAGGAGTATATCAGAATACTCGATCAAGAAGACAAAGACAATTGCAGACTTCTGATTCAGAAGCTAGGGGTACTCAATCTTTTGAGTCTGATACCGATAGCATGGATTCGTACTTCTATACAAATCCTTCTGTATCTTCAAGAGAGGTTGAATCCTATACTGTTGGAGATGAACCAGAGACGTCATCTGCTGATACAGAACAACGTCTCACTGCCGTTGAACAATCACTAAAGGATATGCTTAACATGGTGCAAAGCATGCATTAGATAATTTTGAATCAGCAAACTGCTCAACCAACGGTAGTAACACCAGTACCAGTAGCAGCACAGACTCAAGATAGTCAAGGGGCTGAAATACCTTTGAATATTCAAGAACCTGCTGTTAATCAGAATTCTGCATCTCCAGATCCCATCATTCCAGAAGATGTACCACCTCCAGTGGGGGTCATGGTACATCCAACGACTACTCAGTCAAATGTGCTTCCTCAAACCAGTGAAGCCATTCAAGCAGTACGTGAACTTAAAGCACATTTTGAAGTTTTGAGGCACAAAGATCAGCTCCAGAGGTTAGGGATTAAGCAACCTTATCCTCCTCATTGGAATGATGTACCCTTTCCACCGAAGTTTAAGCCATAATCCATGGTTTTGTTCGATGGAAAAGCATCTCCCAGTCAATATATCAATTACTTTGATATTATGACTGTACACTTGCAGAAAAATAATGCTCTTCTCACTCGAGTGTTCATCGGGTGCCTGACGGGTTCAGCTTACGACTGGTATCGTAGCTTACCCGATAACTCTATTTCGTCTTTTGACGAATTCAAAGCAATGTTCCTCTCCCGCTTCTATGAAGGAGGTATGGACATGAACATGTCCTCCTTGATAGAAATCAAACAAAAGGAGAAAGAAGATACTCGGACGTTCATTGAACGTTTCCGACAGGCTACTCTAAAGATGCCTCCTGGTATGCCAGATTCAGCATTGATTGACACATGCAAGATGAATCTGCGACCATCCATCGCTGTCTTCACAGGTTCCTAATTCACAGATTGGGCTTCGTTCATCATAGCAGCAGTTTCTGCCGAGACCAATGGTAGGTTGGCTCGAGAACACGGGATGATTTTCGCTTCAGAAGATAAAGGGAAGAAAAATAATCCTGGCAATAATTCTGGCAATCGTAATGTGAAGGAAAAAGATACTCTTATGGTTAATCTTTCCAAGAACAAAACGACGCCGAATAATCAGAAATCTTCCAGGCCAAAGGAAGAATACTCCTTCGACGAAAGTGATATCCCAGGGATATTTCAATGTCTGGTAAAAAGTGGTAAACTTCAGATTCTAGAGCCAAAGAGACCCAATGAGGTGAATCTGACTGACAATCCCAAGTATTGTATCTATCATAGATACATTAATCACCCTACCAGTGCTTGCTATATCTTGAAAAAGAAGATCCAAGAGCTGATAAATGGTGGTGCCATCGCTTTAACCAATGATGACCATACGGTGACAACCAATATGGTTTCTCTTCAATTTGGGGATTTTCCTCCACAGCAAGTCCCAGATGGAATTATCTCAATTCTGAAGGCGACGATGAAGATTATGAATATCCCGCCCGCCAGGGAAGAAAATACAGGATTGCTGTCGCTCACATTGAAGAATGGTGAAATCATGTGGGTACATCCTGACTTAGTGCCTGAGTTGGAAAATGAAGGTAAAACTTCAAAGTCCAAGAAAGATAAGAAAGTCAAAACCTGCAACATGATTTCTCATGTTATTCCAGATCCTGATGACTTGGATCATCTATGGGATGGCCTTCCTCTTGAAGATAGACTGAAAGGACTAAACATCTGTCCTCCAAGTCTGGCTCCTCCTACCAAGCTCAAGCTTACTCATCAGCAGTGGCTAGCCATGAATAGTGTTCCTTTACACCGGGCACAACAAGTCTTTGCTGCTTATGAAAAAGCTCCAACAGGGATTTCTCCTCGTATCCCAAATCCTTCTCTTCCCTTAACTACAGAGATGTCTGTGCTTCATTCTCCTGTAGTTGCAGAGGTTCCTTCCTCTTTCCGTACTGAAACACCTGTTCAATGTTCACTGCCTATCCACTTGTATAGTCAGCAATCTGTCCTTCTCATGAAGAAGATGGGTTACGACTTTCAAAAGGCAGAAGGTTTGAACCATGATAAAGGAATACGTCTTCCTTTACAGATTCAAAATCAGAATTCCACCGCTGGATTGGGTTCTGAAGTTCCTTGTAACAACCTCCACAAGAAGAAGGCTAAGGGAAGAAGGACTAAATCCTGTAATATGGTACTTTCTTCTCCTGAGTCTGAGGAAGAAACTTTTGCTGGTACAAGATCTGGAAAAGAGTACCACAAAGACTACGAGGGATCCTCCAAAGAAGCAGAAGATGTAGTGAAAACACTACCAGTTCAACCTTCTCCTGTTCCTGCTAAACCGTCTGTGGTTGAAAAGGGGAAACAGAAGGCAGTACGCTTTGATATCCCATTGAAGTCTGCTGCCAGTCAGGGGGTGACAATAAAGCCTTATAAGTTTGATATCCTAGCTCAGTTATCCAATACTCCGGCTAGGTTATCTATATTTGAACTGCTTCGTCTTTCCAGAGAGAGCAGGGAAACTTTGAGCGAAGCTTTACTTCAAGCAGATTCATGCTTGGCTCAACTCAAGACTCCCGATAATATGCCAGTGTCATGTCCACAATGTCATAGCGTGATGGAAGCAATTCCCAATATCACCTTTACACAAGAGGATATGCTATTGAAACACAACAAGCATGATAGGCCTCTGTGCTATACTGGATATATCGGATCCACAGAAATTGACAGGATCTACATTGATCCCGGGTCCTCAATTAGCATAATTCTTCAGAGTATGCTAAGACCTCTGAGGATTCCTACTAGTGAGCTGACTTACACTAGTACCACTATTGTTGGTTTTAACTCTGGCAAGAGTAAACCACTAGGGAAGATTCGGTTGCAGATTCAGATTGGTGATCTTCGAACCATGGTGACTTTCTATGTTATCAACTCGGATGTATCCTACAATATTTTTCTCGGAAGACCATGGATTCATGAGCACAATATTGTGCCTTCAAATCTCCACCAATGCTTCAAATATGTGGATTTCCAAGGAGTTGTGAAAACTGAATTTGCTGATATTAATCCTGTCAAGGGTGTCGAAGCCTACTTCTCTGATTCAGGGCTTTATAAACAAGAGCATATGAAAGAGATATCAGACATGGCTGAAGAATCATCATCTGAGGATCAGTCTATTAATAAAGATCCGCCAGAGGAACAACCCTTGAAGATCATGGTCAAGGGACGAATCCAATCCCAACCTGTCAACGATCAACCTTTGATAATCAAGGTTAAAGGAAGAACTCAAACTGCATCTGAGGAATCAATAAAAATTCCTGCTAAGAGCCAAGTTCAACCTTTTATGATCAAAGTCAAAGGGCGTACTTCTGGTACGAATGAGCCAGAATCACCATTGATCGTCAATATTGGCAACTCTATGCAGAAGTCGGATGATGGTCCACTATTGATTAATCCGAAGCATAGCAATCAGATTATAAATGATGTAAATATTGCTCATCTCTTTGATATCAATGAAGATTTCCTTTTCGAGTATATGGCTGTCAAGTTTATTGAGAGAATGACTTTATCTTCTGATAATCAAAGTCATCAATATAAAGACAATATAGAACTGGAAGAAACTTTATACATTGATCATAAAGAGAATTCTTTCCCTCCTCATGTTGATGTCGGACCTTATGCTCAAAAGTTTTTGACATCATCTCCCTATCTGCTTCCTGTAGCCGCTTCATCGCAAGCTTGCGTATCTTTCAGACGATACGAAGAATCCTATTTCGTGGTCCCATCTGATAAAAAAAACAAGCGCCAAATTGTGTTCGACCTGGCCAGAAATATCCCTGTTACTCAGACAGATGATTTGAAGGATAAAGATAAAGGAAGAATCCGAATTGACAAATATAGTCAACAATCTATCAAGATCATCCAGAATATGGGATATAATTTAAAGACTATGCAAGGTCTTAATCAAGGCAAGGGTAGACGATTACCATTATGTGGTGATCCGTTTTACCAGAAGACTCGTCATGGGTTGGGATATGATCCGTCCCACATTTTTGATGACGATATACAAGAAGAATTCTCTTCTAGCTCTTCACAATCATCAGATTCAGAATAAATTCTATTCATCAAATCCGATGTGTCTCATTCCTCATATTGTGAATCTGAGCAAATATTCTCAATCAATCAGAACCATTTGAGAATGATCCTTGAGGATGATTTCCTCTGTCTTAAAATATATATATATATATATATATATATATATATATATATATATATATATATATATATATATATATATATATTGACATACATCTTATTACTCCCCAGCTACCAAGGTTTGGTTAAGCTGGTTACTCATTCTCTTATTACAAGTCGCCATATACTTACCTATCATGTCTATTTGACCTCTGCATAGATTTTTTTTCTACTTTTCTTTGAACTCTTACATACTGTCATGTTTATATTACCTCTGATAAGTATTTCATTTTTATCTATCATGTTCATTTGACCTCTACATAGATATTAATCTACTCTTCTTTGAGTTCTTACATACTATCACGTCCACATTACCTCTGATGGTATTGTATATTCTCAAACAGAGATTAATCTTCTGTCTCATCAGATGATTAATTGGATTTATTATTTCATCATGTTCTCATAACCGCTGGATGAATATTAAATCTACTTATCTATCATGTCCATATTACCTCTGGATAGATATAATGCATTGAGTTTTGTCATGTTCCTATAACCTCTGATAAGTGTCTCCTATCTCATACCTATTGTTTCAAATAAACGATAGGATCATAAAATATAAGTTTCATTCATCTTGGAAACATTGCAAAATGGATTACAAGAAATTCTTTTAAAGTGGAGTAGAAATATCTAGAAGTAACTGTCGTAGTTCTTCTAGCCGTCTACCAAGAGAATTCATAACTTTCTGTGTAGCCTCAGCACGTCTATCCTCAGGGGTGCAAATGCAAGAAAGTTTAGCGAAGGTAGTTATCAGACCCTCTTTGGCATCATCAAGGGTCCTGATAGTTGATTCAGCCCCAAAGGCTTTCTCTTCTAAAACCGAGCTCTGGGTGAGGTATAGATTTCGAGCTTCGATCATCTGATCTCTTTCAGCCTTCAGGCGAGCTAACCCTGCCTCAAATTCGTAAATTTCATGATTTTTGTTCTGAATATCTATGTTCAGAGCATCATAAGCTACCCTGTGACTATGAAGTGAGGGCTTTATCCCAGTCAAGAATGCTTTCTCTTTGGCAACCTTTAGACTATGTTCACGAAGAGATTCATTGTATGTAGCTTCTCGAGCAAGATAATCGGTTGTTAAGGCTTCATATTCCTCCTCAATAAGACTTTCTATAGTTCTACTTGACAGCCTGAGATATTCTCTGATTGGTTGTTCAAGGTCCTCCACAATTTTCTCCAATTTGGCAGCTCTTTCTGCATCACTGAACAGAACAATGTTATTTATGGTCGAAGCCATTGCCATCTTCAAAGTCTCATAATTGAGGCCCTCATTTAGGACCATTTTTATCAAGGTTGCCAAACTTTTGTAAAAGGTGTCGGTATAAATCTCAACTAGGAGATTCTTTTCTGTGTTAGAACTTGGCCTGGCAACAATATCCAACGGGTCTTTTTCTGGGAGATCAGAAGCAAATATCGGTGGTACAACAGCAGAGTGAGACGAAGTCGTTGCTGCTACTACCGTTATAGCCAATTGGTCCCCAGACGCTTTAGGGATTGTATCTCCCATCGGTGTAACAACAGACAGGGATGGAGCTGGTGTCGTCACTGCTATTATTTGGTTCCCAGGAATCTCAGGAGCAATTTCTTCAATATTTGTCACTCCAGCCATTTCTGGAGTGCTAACGGCGGTAATATTGGTGGATATGATGACAGCTACAGGAGCGGATTCAGATTCTGGAATTGGCTTATCAGAAACTAGTACTGAATCAGTCACGACAGCAGAGGATGTTATTATTCCCCCAGTTTCTATTTGAAGTTCAAATATGCCCCCGGCACCTCCTTCAATTGGTTGCTCCACAGGATTCTCTACTGCTTCAGTTGTGGTGATACTTTCTACAGTTGATTCTTTATTCAAGTCTGGGTTTTCTCCAGTAGCCCCATCATCACCTACGGTGGGGTCGACTCTAGTCTTCTCTTGGTGCTGATCCTCAGCAAGAGAGGATGCTTCGGATTGTGCTTCTTTTGCCTCAAATAATGGAGGACGCTCTTCTCGAGACTCCACCTCAGGCTTTCGCACTCCCTCCTCCTCGGCATCTGCGCTTTCTGAAGAAGAAGATTCCTCTTCAGATTCCTCATTCTCTTCATAGATTTCTTCTTCTTGAAGAGGAGCCACAGGCTTTGGTGCAATTATGACATCTGCAAAACAAACAAAAACAAGTTAATATACAAAATCATGGTATATAATTCCATATAGGTTTTGTATAATACTTGGAATATGTGCGTTTTTCTCAAGATATGTATCATAATCACCATCCCAATCATCATCCTCAAAATCAAGAGCCGGTTCGTCTGATGGGATGCGTTCTTGATCAGTGGTGGATACAGCAGTAGTACCCTCTGCAACCTGGGCTTTGGGCGGCAAAGATAAATGGAGTGAAGTGCTAAGACGTCCAGGAGACAAAAGTGTTATAGCTCCTGATCCAGCTATCGGTGGAGGGGCTGAAGATCCTTCTCCAGGGAGGAATGAGGAAGAACCGACAAGAGGATCTTCTCCAATTAAAATGTCCTCTTCCTCTGGAGTATGGGCTCTTGGTTTAGAGGACCCTTTTGTGGTAGACCTCTTCCGTTTTTCCGGAGATTTCATTGGAGACGTGACAGTTGCACCTTGTTTTCTTTTTCGACCTTTGCCAATGATGATAGGTTCTGCAGCTGGTTCTCCAACTCCTGTAGGAATAACTACCAGAAATGGATCTGGAATGCCAGTATCGTCAGGGACATCCGCTGGCACCCTGACCTGTTCTTCAATATCTCCTTCTTTAGGCCACCTCAAACTACCCTTCATATTGTAACCATGGGCAAAAGAACGAATTGAAGCATAGAAGTGAGCATACGTATGGAGTATACGTAATTCTGTGGTGTTAGTGGCAGTCGAAATTCTGAATTTAGCACCAGTCCGAGCAGCACCGAAATACCTCCAACCCCTAGCTCCATCAAGTAATTTCCCATAATAACAGAAATTAGTCAAAGGATTACCAACATGAAGCTGGTCATATCCGAACTGGCGAGCGAACCTACTGGGTAAGTACGGTTCAAATGCACAACTATCTTCATTTTTGTACATCAGATGAGAGGGTCTGATGCACTGAAGCCACCTAAAGACTGACTGTGGCAATACAACTCTTCCTTCAAACGGGACACCGAAGCAATCCGCTAGAACTTGCGGCCGGGTACAGAAGAATTTCCAACCATAAGAATAATTCAGAACTGCTCGGGTATCTGCCACAGTCGTAGCGGTCCATGTAGCTTTGCTGAATTTTTGGAGGAAGACCTCCACATCATCACCTGGGCCTGGCGGTAACAATCTGCAGTTATGATGCAACAACCAGCCCATCAGATAGGTGTAGGGCATCTCTACTCTAGGGAAAGCATTCCGATGAGGAGCATTGTTGATTAACTCCTCGCCGAAGGTTCTTACACCTGCATTTATCCGACACACCATGGCCGACAGCAGGTTGATCCTGACTTTAAAAACCAGGCGTACTGCTGGCCATAGCACACTGCGGTGAATTCTGTCAACAGTACCAATACCTGGTACAACCCATCTTCTCAACCATAAGGAAAGAAAGCCTGCCAGCAAAGCTCTCCGTGAGATTTTCTGACTACCATATCTGAGGAAGCTCAAGGCTTCGGTTCCGGCAGGAAATTCTCCAGTCTTCGTAGACAGATATTTGTTCGGGAATTTGTAAGTAATCATCATTTCCTGAACCTTGTTGGAGGGGATTGTCGAATCTATGTTGATTACTGGAGCTTTGTTTTCTTGAAATCTTTCTTTGTCTTCCTTGGATATCTTATCCTTATGGAAGAAGAGATAAGTCGTCCACTTGTTGATATACGCCAAATGGGATGGACTTTTATGCATCGTGGTACAAATCAGGTAGTGGCACATCAGTTCTTCGTATATCTCAATTAACTGAGGGTTAACTTCTCTGATTTCAGCAAGCTCCCTGTTGGAGGGAACATATTCTTCATATGGGGCCTCCCTCATTGGCAGCTTCGAGATAAACTGCATCTCATGAAGGGCAAGACCCATTTTACCTTTTGGAGTAGCAAAAGTTCCAGTTGAACTTAAGTATATTTCCCTCAAGGCCAAAAATAAGTTTCCATTCGGAGGAATACCATAACTGGTGGAAGCTACCGCTTCGTACAGGCCAATATCTTTCAACTCTGCCTCAAAGTTCTTCATCATCCAAAAGCTTATCTGAATCCAGCTCTGGTTGAAGGGAGTTAACCATCCTGGCAGTCTGGGGTTGGTTTGAGGATATAATACAGCATCCTTCATAAATTTATTCACAAACATCGGGGTTTGTACTGGTTGTATTAAACCTGAATCTTCGCTGGGATTAGAGCCTGGCATAAGGCCAAAAATAGAAGTAACACCTCCATTGGGAACGCTAGCAAAGTATCCCATATCAGTGGCACGCTCCCTCTTAAAAACAATTCTGCCTGGTCGTCCATGACTGCTAGGAGTCAAATTTCACAACATTTCTCGAGGATGAGTAGCATGGACGAATGCTGACAAAGGATAATCTCTGTCCATATCTGGAAGATACATGGCTCTGTTTCCAAATTTGAAAACCCAAGGCTCCTTCTTGGGGTGAGTCTGGGATTTACAATCAATGGCATCTCCAAATAGAAATGCCGGTTTTGCGAAATGTTGTCCATCTAGTGAATTCAACAATTCCCCATTTATCATGGATAGCAACAACCTATCCCCTTGAGCTGCTATCAACTGTGCCCTCTCTACCGGATATTCAGGGTTCGACTGAAAAAACTTGACATGAGATAAATCTTCCAAATAGTTCGAACCCACCATGCCAACTGATGATCCGAAAACTTCAGCGAGAGGGTGAACTTGCAGATCCACTGATAAAATAACAAAAGAGATCAAGTTAGTTCGAAGTTTATGAAATCTTTGTTCGATAAAATCTCTCAAAAGATTGATGAATTTTTACGCTACCACATAAATGTGAGCGTAATATAACTTTTTTACGCTGGCATGTATAGACATGAGCGTAGTTAAAGTTTCACGCTAACACATTAGAAGATGGGCGTAAAACCAAATTTTACGCTGACACGTGTAACGTGGGCGTAATCTTTTTTATCATTTACGCTGACACGAACAACGTGGGCGTATGATATTGTTTCAGTTTCACGCTAACACGTACAACGTGGGCGTAAAAAGCTGAAAGTTTGGTTTATCTTCTTCCCTGACGGTCTTTTCCCAGCCAAAGATTAGGGTTTTACCTATCATAGGCGGAGCCACGGCCGGGTTGAAATCTCGTCGTGGTGTTGATGACTGAGTAGGGGTCTTCACATGTTCAGTCGACGAGGAATCAATGGCTGGTTTCTTTCCCTTGCTGCCGGCGGCGGATGATTTCTTGGGAGCCATCGGATCAGAGTTTCGAAGAAAGAAAAGGCAAAGAGATTCAAGAAGATGAGTAAAAGTGTTTTCTCTCTCTAAAAAGGCCTATTTATAGAGAGATTCAAAAATGACTGTTGGATATCCCTATAATCACGCTGACTGTTGGATATCCCCGCTCTTACGCGGATGACTGTTGCATATCCCGAATTTTGCGCTCATCAAATCTCAACTTTTACACTTCTGTTCAAAGTGTTTCAAATTTTGGAGATATTTGAAAACTTTGAAGGGGGTCTTGTAGGAGCGTAAAAAGTGCTTCAAAGAAAGAGTCATCTCATTCATAAGTGGTCAGCTTTACGCCTAATAGAGCGGGTAATCTCTTTACGCCAAGACAAGGCTAGTCGCTTTACGCCTAAGCAGACTGATTGTTTTACGCTGGGGTCTACACTGGTGATTCTTACGCCAAGGACTGAGCAGCCTCTTTCACGCTGGACAAAAGCTATCAAATCTCGCATTTAATGCAGATTTTGACATGAAAATATCAATGATGGCATTTACCACAGAATTTAATAGAATTTGTCTCATACAAAGACCATTGTTGTCGTTTATAGAGATCGAGCTACTTTACGCTCACTGAATGGTTTCTTTTACGCACGGAGTTTCACATGAGTCCTTACGCTCATAAAAAACAATGTGTGCGTGAAGTCTATTTGAGCCATTTTACGCTCAAGGTTATTCAATAACCATTTTACGCTGGAAACCTATGACAGAGCTAGTTTACGCTCATCTTTTTACGCCCTATTCGTTCTGGCCAGTTCGGAACGTGGTGTGCCTACGTGGTCTTCATGCCACATATTTCGAAGAACGTGTGTACATGTATCCTATTCTTACTGAAATGATGGGACACGTGTCAGCATATACAGAGGATGACTCTGATCGTGGATGGCAGTTGTTAGCGTAAAGACAGATTTTGATGCTCCTTTACGCACAGAAGCCCCAGTCTATAAAAAGACTTATTTTTCTCATACACACACACAGAGAGAGACAGGAGAGAATACAGAGATCAGAGCTTCGAGATTTTGATTCTCTAGAGCATTCTTCTTCAACTTTTCTTCCAGAACAGAGTGAAGCAAAGCAGGAAAGCATTCGGCCTCGCCATCAGTGCCCAAGTGCGTCGATACCTTTCTGGTGCATTAGTTCTTCCAAATTGTTCTACTTCAAGCAGTGATCTTCATCATCATCATATGGTCCAAGGAACAAAGTGATCATTTACATATCAGACTTCCATAGCAATAGTTTCCCAGAATCAAATTTGTACTTCTTGTACTCTTTCTCGTTTTATTTTCAAAAGCCAACTCCTCGAAGGCATTTTGTTAAGTGAAACAATACTATTTAGAGTTTATCAATATAATTCTTAGCTACTGGTGTAAATTTATGCTTGTCAAATTTTGGGTTGCTTGATAGATACGAGAGGATTATAGGTACCATATGTCCTAGATATTTTTGGAAGAGTTATTAGCCACTAGTTAGAAGATTATTATATTTTAATGACCTGTGTTTCAAGGGAGTAGTGTGACCTAAGGTGGGTAGAAGTCCTCGAGATTTCGTAAATACCAAATGACTAGAGAAGGCCATAAATATTTTTTTGAGAAATTAAAATTGAGGAGATTAAGGAAATACCAGACTTTGAATTTTAAGAAATAGTTATGAATTTGAATTTTGAGGACGAAATTATTTTTAAGGTGGGTAGATTTGTAGCCTCCCTTCCCGAAATTTTTTAAAATATTTTTATTGTTATTTATTTGATTTAAATAGTGATTTTAGCATTTTATAAATAATTAAATAGTTAATTAATATAGTGGATTTTAATCAAGCTTGATGACTAGAGCTGTGTTTATAACTTAATATTGTGTCTGCCTTATTAATAATGGGGATTTAAACTTCAAACTAAGCTTGAGATGATGTGTTAAGTTAGATAAACGAGAGCAAGTCAATCCAAGCCCTGACCTTGGTCTGGATTATAGTCCGTTTTCAGGTAAAATCAATGAAAAATAAGTGTCACGACTCGCTACCCAAATTGTTGGGCCAGGCCGAGCCATGTCCAGCCTACGCTTGGTAAAAGCGTAGTAAGCTGTTCTAGAAGATAGTCAGGATAGTAGTAAGTATGCTAAAGATTATATTTAAAGCATTTGAGATTGTTTGTCACAACACAGCATTTATAGATGAAAGCAAATATGTTTTAAAGTTTAATACACTTCCAAAGTAATAACTGGAGACAAAGTCCAGTAACTAAACAAAGTTGTAATAATTCTAAGTCTAAAGCCGACTGGCAATGTCTAAGCAAGATTCCCCGCTGGGGCCTCTTCTGGAGCAAATGCCAAGTCCTCAAAAGCAGTTCCATAAAAAGTATCGCAAAGTATTTCCTCCTCGGAAAGTACACCTATAACGTTATCCTGTCAGGACGGGAGCAAGTACTGATTCTACAAACAGTATATACAGAGCATGAAATTAAAAGAGATGTAATAACTGGAATCATGTCATGGCACAATCTATATGTAATATCACAACTATCATGTCAAGGATACATTTGTCATGGTGACATATGTATATATATTGTTTAAAACTGGAGCAGGTACGTGATCGGTCAATAGGTGATGGTGTTGTGGCACCGGTAAGAACAATATGTAGGTGCTGTGGCACCGGTAAGAACAATATGTACTTCCGTACATGCCTAAATATACACACGTACAAGTGCCGCGGGATATTGGCCTATGGCAAGGTCTACATGCATAATGTCTTCCTTACACGGCTCAAGGTCGCAGCGTGGGGGCATGATCACGTACTCAACTATCAGTTTTCCCATAACCCAGATTCTAACATGTGAGAGATACGAGAACAGTATAAAACATGGTGGGTACTGAGAGCAGTATAAAGCATGTGAAACATGTAGAGATATTCCAGATATGACTTACAGTTTTAGGTATCGGTATTTAACATGATTTATACATAATTCATTACATACAGTAAATAAAGTTCGTAGAGGTACTTGTCTCGAGCAAAGCAAGAATAAGAATATGAAGATACAGATGTCCGGTGTCCTGTCAAAATGATATACAAACTCAGCCTCTAAGTTATGATTAAGATTACACTAGTGTTGTGGCACGGCTCCTAATAGGGCACTAGCTATGTGAAGCTCTGGTAGTCCAAAGTGAGGTGTTACAACATCTAGAATAACAAGTAGGCCTCTACACTAAGGTAGGGTAATGTCCCGATACTAAAATATTCCAAAAACACACAAATAAATATTAATTATTTAATTAATCAGACTGTACATTATGTTCCAATAATTATAAAGATAGTTATACTGTTCTATTTTATATGAAATAATATACTAAATTGATCCTTGTTAATTATAGAAATTTAATATAAATTTTCTGGAATTTATGATCCAGTGTAAGTATTTATTAAAAATCAGAATACAAGTGTACATTAAAAATGAGTTCTGGTTTGGTATTTTTATAAAATACTAATAGTACTTATTAAATGCTGGAAAAATTATAATAAATTAGCTAAATTAACATAGTATTTAAATACATTTTTTTTTCTAGATTTTTATAACACTTAAAATATATATATAAATTCAAAAACAACAAGTAACAATAAATAATTAATTATTTAATATTTTGTCCATGTATTCGAAATTGAACCGAAGTCCAGATACAGGACCCGAAGCCATGAATCAAGTCCAACATGACTCGACTAGACCCCGAATATGTGTAGGCTCACCTAAGTCCGATCAACCCATGCTAGGCTTCGACTCAGAGTGGTCGTTTGCACAAAGTACGTAAATCGTAAATAAATGCAGAATTTAAATACATGAAATTTAAATTGCATATAATTGAAAGCGTATATATTACAGCATATGCACTATATTTATAAATACGTATTACAGTATAGGCACTGTATTTATTTACATATTACAGTATAGGTACTGTATTTATATTGACATAAATTTAAATGACATAATTTAAATGACAGAATTAAAATACATATTACAGTATAGGCACTGTATTTATATTGACATGTATTTAAATGACGTAAATTAAATGACTGAATTGAAATATATACATATATATATTTATTTATTATTAATATATGAGGTGTTTATAAAAAAACACAAATAAAATCAATATTATATTAATATCATTTTACCATAATTTATTTAAAGAGCATTTATGTATATATATATATATATATATATATATATATATATATATATATATATATATATATATATATATATAATATTAATTAATTTAAATATGCAGAAAAACGAGTTTGGATTATTTATATTGTATGTATGGATATATGTATTTATACTATATGTAATATTATATACATTATATATTATATACAAATATATATATTTAAACTCTAAACAAAACAAAAAGAAAAAAAAACAACCAAGCCTACCCAAAGGGGCTATCCTGTGCTCATAGGAAGGGGCATAGCTCATCACAGCTACGCTGGGCAAGTAGGCCAGTTCGGCCTTAGTGGTAGAATAGGGTTCTATTAGCCTATATATATATATATATATATATATATATATAGTCCGAGCTCTCTAGCCTAGTGGTATTAGAGCGGACATCCGGAGGGGCCGGCAAGGTTCGAGCCCCCCAATTGTGTGTGTGCGTGTGATTTCAAAAAAAAAAAAAAAATATATATATATATATATATATATATATATATATATATATATATATATATATGCACAACTTACAAAAAATCCTAAAAATTCACTAAGACGCTGGGCCAGTAGGCCAGTTCGGCCTTAGTGGTAGAATAGGGTTCTATTAGCCTATATGAATATTTATATATATATAAATATATATATATATATATATATATATATATATATATATATGCACAACTTACAAAAAATCCTAAAAATTCACTAAGCATACGCATACCAAGGGTAGGGTTCGAACTCGGGCAGCCTAAAGGTGCGCGCGGGTTTGACAACGGAGGCGCTGGCCAGTAGGTCAGTTCGGTCTGAGTGATATGGGGAGGGTTTTAGTAACTTTATTTAAAAGCTAATGTGTATATATCCTAACAGAAAATAAAAAGGAAATCCTATATTTAAGGGAAGATTCGAAGAAGGGGGGCGCGCTTAAGCTCTGCTAGCTGACCAACAGACCACCAAAGCCTTTTGTTGGAAATGTAATGCTTCAGAAATTTAATTAGCAAGGAGGGCTAGGGATTTGTCTCAACGCACAACCATAGGGTCCTATTTATAGAAAATTTTTGGAGCCTTCGTTGCTGAAATTTTATTACCAAAATACCTATCATAAAATTCTAAAATTGCTAGTGTGCCATTTTCACCAATGTTGCCCTAATATATAATTTATCAAAATGCCCCTACAAGTTCAAAAATCGTAAAAATTCGTACGGACTCCAAATAACTCCAAATAAATCGCAGAAAGATTCTAAAATTAATAGAAAAATATTTAGAACCTAATGGAATCAATTTGGGGGCAAATTTGAAATTATTTTTTATTTATTAAATTTTTTGAAAACGGGGTTATAAATAGGAATAAATCAGGTATTAGTTATAGTCAAAGGAAGAAATAGTCTAAAGATTACCGAAATCTTTAGTGGATGTTAGCAATATTCAGGATTAACTAAATTCTTATTTCTCTTCAGGACTGACCTACTCTGTGAAATTGAAATTCCACGATTATTGGAGAATTCCACGTTTATTGGAGAATGTGTTTCCGACAGAATATTATGAGCAAGAATAAGCATGATGTCATCAACGATTGAGAAGTTCCAACACTAGTTTTATTATATCAATAGTGTCAATTTCAGTATTATACTATTGTTGAAAGCCACCATCACCAGCACCACCAGATAAGCTTTACTTGAATACACGCGAGTGCAATGCAGGGCTTTTTAACATGAGGATGTACCCTTGGGCCCAGCCCGAGCTGGGTATTTCTTCCCCCATACTTCCCACACCCGAGCGCGTAGCAGGACCCCCCCCCCCGTTCTGTTTAATAGCAGTAGTACTATTTAAACTCGAGAGAAAGGAGCGAGCTCAGGCCCGAGAATCCCAACTCCACCCGAGAGCCTGAGGCCCACAGGCCACACTTAAAATTCAACAGCACAGAAGGGTATTCCCCAACCCGCGCACGGTTGCAGCCGACTCTGTTCAGAGTCGAGCGTATAAATACGCTCGACAGAATGAAGGAAACCCTATCGCACCACACCTGGACGACGCCTCCACAACCCCGCGCGCCACCCAGCCCCGCCGTGGGCGGCCGTCGGCCGGCGACGGAGTCGCCGGAGTGGCTGCGCGCGCATACGGAAGGAACAGCGCACTAGCAGTAGCAGTGGGCAAACACTCCACTTCGCACCTCGCATACGCGACGCACGCTCGACCATTCTTCGATCTAATCGTTCAGGTATGCACACAACATATCCGAGTTGAACTCCCTTTATTTTGTTTAAAACCTAGATGATCGAAACCCAATGGAAATCGAGTCGAAACTCGACGAAAATCAGTAGCGAATATGCCCTGTTTTGAGTGCAAAGATACCGAATAGGAAGGCTATTTCCGGCGAACCCTTTGACAGTTTCAAAAATCTATTTGAAGGAGGTTTTAGACAACCTAACCAGCTTTCAAACCCTGTTTTTCAGATTTATTTTATAATCAGTAGGTGTTGAGATAAATTGACTCGAAAACCAAGAAAAACCTGTTTTGAAAATCATGAAAATCATCCACACGACGTGCGTCCCGCCATTCCGGGCGACGTGGTTGCGAACCGAAAGTATCGAAAGCTGCGTAACGGCTTCGTGGTCGTGTGGGCTTTGACGGAATTCAAATTGGTCGCGTGTGCGCGACGAATTTGATGCGTATCCGTCGAAATTCACCGTATCGTGCACTTTGCAAATTCTCCAATTACTTTGTGCACGCTCGTCAGATCGAGACGAAACTTGCGCCAACAGAACCGTATCATTTTTTTGGTCCTGTATGCCAAGTTTGGTCCGAGAACGTTGGTACTGTTTGTTTCAGCATCCGGAGACTTCTACATGTGTTGACTGATTGTGGCTCATTGAGTGGTATAGTGTTATTGGTTTCTCCAGCTAAGGACCTCAGGCAAGTGCACTTTCTGATTGCTTTTCGATTCATAGTAGTCTTTTCATTTCATGTCTATACATAGATCTTGCTGCTTGTTGACACGCTCGTCACACGGAGTAGTCGGAAGGGGAAATATCTTAGTAAACATGTGAACTACCCAGAACTATCCCATGAGTCTATTCTTGAATAATAGCAGCTGCACACGACACGTGCAGGGTGTCAGATTTATCCCCTAGCCGTTCACATGTCGAAACAGATATTTCACACCACCTAGATAGATGTCTTTTATTAGTTTTTCCTTGTTTACTTCTCTATCGTGTTATGTCATCAGTTTTCTTACAGCTTTCATATCTTATATGCTATTTTCATGTCTTGTTAATTCTATTGTGTTTTGTATTGCCGTCGGTTTGTGTACTTGTTCCATTCCTGACTGAAAACCATCATTTTTCAGGTTTAGCCGCGATCATTCTTAGCACTGGGAAGATTTGGGTATGCTGAGGTCGACCTAGAAATAGAAAGCAATTGTACCAATTTCATAAACTGTAATTCTTGTATTTTCCTTTAATTTTAATTGATGTAACTGTTGTAAATAAATTTAGAAATGTGAATGAGCAATAAAGATATTTTGTGATTTGAGCTTATTGGCCGTGACAGCGTTCTACCGCCGACTCTGCGACGTAGGCTGGCTTGGACACGTCTCGTATCCGAAAAGCGGGTGCGGGTCGTGACAAGCAGGAGCCTTACCCGCATTGATGCGAGAAGATCTCCTTAAGGGAGCAATAGGTGGTAGAAAGATCATACCATCCGAGTCGGAGAGATCCGCATCAGAATCCGAGTGATTCAGTGCGGGGACAACATCTTCAAGAGTTGGAGCAGGAGTAGATGAGGGACTTGGTACAGTAGGCACAGGGCACGGCATAGGCACAGTACTGGACTTCTGTTGTCTCCTTCTGTAGACTTGGAGCTCCTTTTCCCTTGTCTGCTGCTCCCCTTGCGTAACATATGTGTCTTCTTCTTCATTCTCTGTATCTGAGTCACTGTACGTAACATATGTGTCTTTACGAATGCGCTACTAACTTGGCCAGCACCAGCGCACGCATGTAAAGTGAACACGTCAGGACACCATAGAAGACATGATCAGTCTCTGTATAGATCCCGATGTGAAGAAAGAATAAAAAAGAAAGCATTTGTTAGTTCCAAACGGCGTAAGCGAGGAACAGAGTTGGTACAAATAAAGCATTTGGCAGCCGTCTGTCTTCGAAATACGCCATTTTTTTATAAGAAAAAGAGGACGGCTAGGGTTTGTAGGAGATGGAAAGGCTAGGGTTAGACATGGTGGTGGCTAGGGTTAGGGTTTGGGAAGGAGGGCTGCTGGAGATCGGGAAGGGGGGGTGCTGCTGCTGGTGGTCGGAAGGGGGGGCTACTGGTGGTCGGGGGGGCTGCTGGTGGTCGGGGGGGTCGGCGAGGGGGGGGGGGGTCGGCAAGAGGGGGGGTGGCCGTTGTTGTAGATCGGTGAGGGAGGGGGTCGGCGAGGGGGGGTGTCGGCGAGGGGGGGGGTCGGCAAGGGTGGGGGGGTCGGCAAGGGGGGAGCGGGTGAAGGAAAAAAAATTTGTGTTTTTTTTTGTGGAGAGAGAGAGAGGGTTATGGCTCTGATACCATGTAGAAAATAATGGTTGGATAATTTTATTGATGGACTACTTCACTACTTATAGGGAGTCAAGCTCCTCTACATACTCGATATTCTGATGTGGGACTAAAAGTCCCTTATTGATTCTCAACAGAAAACTACCAATACGTATTCCAGAATTGACAAAACTTTATTCTATCAATTCCGGTCGGAGCGTAGTAGCGTCTTGATTTGAAGGGTTAGAGAAGCCTGCTGTTAACTAGGACGTAACTTAGGCAAAAGCCAGGCCTGCTGTTAACTAGGACTAACTTAGGACAGTGTTGATTTGTAGTTTGTCGTACCAGTACACTGGTTAGGCTAGGAGCTGCGCCTACCTATCATCTCCTACATTTGCTAACATGTCACACACTGATAAGAATGAAGCTTGTCCTGTGAATAGGTGGTACATCCATCTTTGTCGGCTGGCTCCGATATGTTCGTATCTATCCAGACTCAAATATGACAAGTCGGGTCCTTTGGCCCCTACCATCGGAGGCCCCAGTCCTACCTACAGTCGGTCAGTTGGTACTCTGATTAAATCTCAGTTGGCATTTGGTCACAAATGTGTATGCTGATTGTCATTCATCTCCTGCACAAATCACACCATTTGGCGATGGCATCTATCATTGACCCACTCCTTTAGTTGTCAGCACTCCCCCCTCCCCCCTCTTTAAAAGGACTCGGAAAGTCAAGGGAACAGAGGAATTAGGAAGGAGAAGGAGAAGGAGAAGAGAAGAGAGCCATATATATTCCAACGGGGAGGAATCCTTCTCTCCGGCTCGACGTGAAGAAGGCCCCGTCCCTGTTCCGCTGCCCGATCTCGCTCGAGGTCATGCAGTCTCCCGTCAGCCTCTGCACCGGGGTGACCTACGACCGGTGCTCCATTCAGCGCTGGCTCGACTCGGGCAACACCACCTGTCCGGCCACCATGCTCCCCCTCCCCTCCACCGACCTCGTCCCCAACCTCACCCTTTACCGCCTCATCAACGTCTGGTCCTCGTCTCTCCTGCTGTCGCTAACCACCTCTACCCCCTGCAGGGACCACGACGAGCGGCTGCTGCTCAACCCCCCCTCCGAGGATACCCTCCCTGTACTCGAGAAGCAGCTCCAACAGTTTTTCATGGACGACGACATGAGTCCGTTAAGAACGGCGCGGTCGATGCCGGCAGCTCCTCTCTCTTGGTATCTGTACTGAATACCGAGCATAGTAAGAAGAGAAAATCGGTGGTGATCGTGACGGCCATTAGGGTTCTTTCGCTGATCCTGACTGCCGGTTTGTAACAAAGATATTACAGTCTCCTCCTTGCTCTCCGAACCGGATAGCAGCGTCTCGTCCGTGGTCGCAGTGCTGCTCGACAGAAGCAGCAGTCTGGAATCGAGGATCGCTGCTGGCAGGGTTCTGGAGGCGATGCTGTCGGCGACAGCGTCCGATACGAAGATCTCGGTCGCCCGGAAGGAGGAGATGCTTGTTCACGAGATAATCAGGCTGGTCGAGGAGGGAGGAAGGGACGACGTCGATGCCGGTCTTAGCTGCCTGACGAGCCTCTGGTCGACGTCGAAGCTGAGGCCGACGATCTTACAGGCTGGCGCGGTGGCCACGCTGGTGCGTACGCTGCTACTGGAACCCCGCCTTCGGCCCCCGCGATTGAGAGGGCAATGGTGATGCTGGAGGCGGCAGCAGCGAGCTGCATGGATGGGCAGGTTGCGATTGGGGAGAGAGTGGAGGAGTGCGTGGATGCGGCGGTGGGGAAGGCGGGGAGGGAGGCGGCTGTGGGGGTTCTGTGGAGCGTTTGTTACGACGGCGCCGGCGGCGAGCGATGGCGAAGATACTGGTAGTGATGCAGGGGATTGTTCGCCGCGAGTCACGACGATGGCCGGAGATTTGCTCAGGCTTTTCCGCGGCTACGGCAAGAGCCTGCTCGCCGCCGGTTACGACACGAGGACTACTCACATCAGGCCATTCTGAAGGGAAGGGACTGTGCTCGTGACGGTGTTTTTTGTTAAATTTGCTTAGTTAGATTTAGTAAATGTTGTGAGAATTTAATCTCTCATACAAAAGTGTAGCTTTTAGCTATTGATAGCTATACCTAATAAGAAGAATAAATACATTCTAACATTTTGCAAGTATCATCATACATTTGTTATAGCTGATAAATTTAGTTTTTGGATCTCTTATAATATTAAAAAAAATTATATTTAGATATCCATATTGTCCAGGTCCCGTACTAAAGGTTAACTTTCCAAAATAAAGAAACAAATGAAACAAACACAAATTTTAAATATTATACGAGATCATAAAACTAAACGAAATATGTGAGAATTGTTTGACTTGTTTTATTTAGTTTTGCATGGTGGTAATGATGTAACTTGGATTATTAGTTTTGTCACGACCAATCGAAAATAAAATTTGTGACATTGTTGTTTAGCATCCACACTAGTGTTTTAAAAACCGGACCGGTGGTTGACCCGGCCAAGGCACTGAGTCGGGTCAAATTGGTTCAACCAGTGGTTCAACCCATTAACCTAAGTGTGACTTGTTTTATTTAGTTTATTATACAAGATCATAAAACTAAACGAAATATGTGAGAATTGTGTGACTTGTTTTATTTAGTTTTGCATGGTGGTAATGATGTAACTTGGATTATTTAGTTTTGTCACGACCAATCGAAAATAAAATTTGTGACATTGTTGTTTAGCATCCACACTAGTGTTTTAAAAACCGGACCGGTGGTTGACCCGGCCAAGGCACTGAGTCGGGTCAAATTGGTTCAACCAGTGGTTCAACCCATTAACCTAAGTGGTCCAAATTAATCTCTTATGAACATTATTTTTTATTTTTTTTTTTGCAAAAATACTATTTTTTTAAAACACCGGGTCAATACTGAACCGGACCAAAAAAACAACCGGTTCACGGGTGAACCGGTTGAACCGGCTGATCCGGTCCAGTTTGTAAAACACTGATCCACACAACCCTTATGGTGGTAATTTCGATGGAGAAGAGCATCGTGTATCGTCAGATATCTCTCGTCCCGGCCATATTGTTGAATGCTTGCAACTCAAGAACTCCGAAGGGTTGTATGATTGCTGAAATTAGAATAGAAGCAAACAACATTATCAAAAGTCTCATTATTGATTGATCATGACAAACCTAAATAATCCTTACACAGTCCTTACATATTTTCGATTAGCTTTATGGTCTCTATAATATTCAAAATTTGTATTTAGGTCTTCGTCGGACAATCCAAGTCAACTGTTAGAACAATATCCAATCCCTCTCTTCTGGACAATATAAAAAGGAAAATGCTAAGTTTACTACCAAATTCTTACAACCTTCTTACAACTACTCTCTCCCACTCCTTACACATGGGTTCCACCGGGTCCCACCACCACTCTCACCCCCCCTGCTACATGGGCTCCACCCGGCCCCACCATTTCTTTCCCTCCTCCAATCGAAGTCCGACACGTGTCCGGTTGTAGGAGGATTGTAAAATTTGGTTGTAGGCATAGCAAAGCTCATATAAAAACTAAACCTCTAATATTATACCAGAATATAAAACTAAATAATCCTAAACTTTTTTTTCTTCTTCAGAGTAGTAATTAATTTGTACCATTTTCACATGACATGATGTAATAATTATGCACCATGCAGCGGCCACTTTGGTGGCGACAGTTAGGATTGTCTAATAATAATTTGACACCCCCATCAATTTATCAAAAGATGAATAATGGTCACATAAAATAAACGCAAAAATAATGCGCTCGTCGTTTTTTAATTGCAACTAGGATGGTGAGCAAACAGAGATTAGATTTTCTACCAGATAAACTAATGAAGAGAAAAGGCCTTTTTGACCACACTCAATCCACAAGGAACACTACTTTTCGTCAATAAATTTAAATTACATTGTCCGGTTCTAACCCACGCCACTCCCACCCAATTATTAAAAAGTATTGAATGAAGAAAACAGGCAGGAAAATATGGAGAGAAAGAAAACGGAGCGATGGAATTAGGCCTGTCAATGGTAGCTTATTGGTCGGATATTGGTATTATCATATCCGAACCATTAACTATCGGATATATCCGATAACTATCCGATATCCGATCGGATATCAGTTTTGGCTACCGTATTCGTTACCGATAATTTTAACGGATATCGGATAATATCCGAACCAATAAGATTACTAAAAAATAATTTAAAAAGGGAAGGAAAAAAAAAAGAACCAGCAGATTTTGTCAAGAAACAACATATTTTCACATTGAAACGACAGATTTTATTTAGAAACAGCAGATTTTCACATTTAAATATCAGAAGCAACATATTTCTACATTGGAACAGCAGATTGTCATATATATGTGCAGATTTTCACATTGAAATATCATAACCAGCAGATTTTCATGCATACATTGAATATATTTGCACCAAAAAATTCTCCAATCAAGCACATATAACTAATAGTCTCATGCATACATTTAATATATTTTAAATTTATTAAATAATTTAAATATTATTGGTTCGAATATTATTGGTCCGGATATGACACTTACCGTATCCGCATCCGATATCCGATAAATATCTGATATAATATCCGAATTCGTATCCGTATCCGAAATTTCGGATATTTTTGGTTCGAATACGGATCGGATTCGGATTTTCGGTCTACCATTGACAGGCCTAGATGGAATAAACAAAAGAGGAAAAAAAAAGGAAAGGAAAGAAAAGAAAGGCGGGGTGGAATCCTTCTTTCTTCTGCTTCTGCTCCTTTATGTTTTTGTACCTTCCTCTTTTGGTTGCAGGAGAGGATATGCTCACCTGCACACTTTGACTATGCTGATGATTATTGCAAGAGTTATTTGTATTTAACCCCCCAATTGTTAATCATATCTCTACTTTCCCCCAATTTTGTTTTTATTATTATTACCCCCCAATCTTCGGATAAAGTGCAAAGAAACCCTCCTTAGATTTTCGTTTTTGCATTTGAATACCCCTTGTTTAATTTTTTTTTTTTTCACATTTTCATTTTTGTTCAGTTTGTACCCATGTCGTTAACAGCCGTTAACGGTCGTTAAATACGTCTAAAAATACAATTTTACCCCTCCTCCCTCCCCCACACTCTCCCCCCTCTCTCTCCGGTGGCGGGGGCTTGTCAAGTGGGGCCGACCAGAGGAGAGGGGAGGGTAGCCGGCCAGCGGAGGGAGGAGGGGACGGGTCGAGCTAGGGGTGAGCATTCGGTTAATTCGGTTCAAATCGAACCGAAAACTGAATTGAACCGAAAATCGAATAAGTAAAACCGAAATCGAACCGAATTGGCCCATAACTCAATCAAACTGAACCGAATTAAATCGGTTCGATTTTCGGTTTATTCAATTTTTTGGTTTATTTACACTTTTTTGTTAATATATATAGTACTTATATATATATATATATATATTTTGATACTATGTCAATCTTGATGTGGCGGGTGTTACTTCGAAAATTGCCTACGGATGACCTCTTGATGCAAATGGGAATCAACATAGTATCAAAATGTCACTGCTGTACGATGGGTTCAGTCGAAACATTGGAGCATGTATTTCATGATGGAGAGTTGGCTAGGGGGATTTGGAGAAATCTGCAGCTGGAAGTTCGGATTAGAGGCAGGACAACGTCTCTGATGCAACGGCTTCACAATTGGTGGCGAGGGAGAAATCTGCACAAGCGACAGATTTATGTCGGGGCGACTATTTGGGTGTTATGGAAGAATCGTAATAAATGGAGATACGAAAATTATAAGTTCACACAGGAGATGATGGTGACAGAAATTCGAAGACAGATTACTAAGGCTTCCATCAAATGCTCTCATTAGCTGGGGCGTTTTGTACTTTTGATTTTGAAAGTGGCTTGGTTTAGCCTTTTTGTAATCGGCCAGTTTTTGTTTTAATAAAGTGGTCTGGTTTCTAAAAAAAAAAAAAAAAATATATATATATATATATATATATATATATATATATATATATATATATATATATATATAGCAGATCAAAAGCCCCCCTTAGAAAACTCCCTAAAAAACCTCTCACTCTAATTCATAATATTAATATTAATATTAATATTAATGTTAATATTAATATTAATTTTTTTTTATATATATTAATGTTAATGTTAATGTTAATATTAATGTTAACGTTAATGTTAATGTTAATATATAAACTAAAATTTCTTATTCCGTTTTAGGTTTTGGACCGAAACCGAATAAGAAAATTTAGTATTTTCAAAACCGAAATCGAACCGAATCTTTTTTAAACCGAATCGAATATCGGATCGGTTCGGCTCGATTTTTCTTACTCGGTCCCCCTCGACCCCCCTCCCCCCCCCCCTTCCTTCCGCTGGCCGGCCCCCTCGACCCGCCCACTCCTCCCTCCGCTGGCCAGCCCCTCCAATCCCCCTCCTCCCTCCGCTGGCCGGCCATGCTCAACCTAGGGTTTGTTTGCACTTTACCATAGGATTGGGGGGGTTACACTAATTAAAATAAATTGGGGGGGGGGAATTAGAAATATGATTAGCAATTGGGAGGGTAAATACAAATAACTCTTATTGCAATCCATGTATCACAATGGAATCAAATGGACCCATGTGTGACAGGGCTGGGACCGTATGATGCATATTTAGTGAAGAATCTACCAAAAGTTGAAAAGATCCAGGTATCTAAGCAAAAAGGAAGCATGAAAGTTAAAGAGAGGATGATATGCGTACAGGGAAAATTCTAGCAAGATGCTCCCTCCTTGGTTAGTAACATGACCAGGAGAGAATTAGGATTTCAGAGACGGATAAAGGCCACAAAATAGATACGTAATTTCTATATTGTACAGACATGAATACGATAGGACACGGTGATCACATCCATTTTGATGTCTACTAATATATTTTTAAGTGCCTATGATGTGTATTCTGAAACAATGCGGTCCATATTTTTTTTTAGTAGTATGAGTGCTGACTGTGCTTCCTGTTATTGCCGGGAACGCCGGGGCAAGCTATTCGATGGAAAATACAGAAACTGAAACAGTTGTAAAGACAATGTTTCAAATGCAATTCCTTAAAGAAGGTTTTGCAACAGAGATCCAGAAGGATTCTGCAAATTACGAGATCTAAAAAGATATCGTAATACACGAATAATCTAAAGAGATTTTTCGTGATCGTAGCAAACTGGCAGTAGTGCCTTCTAAAAAGAAGATACTGACAGAACTGCTAAAGGCAACAGAAGTGTGACAGGCGAGAGATGGAATTGCTGGGGTGAATGATCACCGTTGCTCAAAGCTTTATTCGCCCTCTGCGAACAGCTTCCAGGAACCAGCAAGGTTGACGGAAAACCTTGGAACACTCCTGCTCTTCTGAATCCTCGGAAGACGGCGAACTCCTCTGGCAACGGCTCTACTCTTCTCTCTCTGTTTCTGAAGTAACAGAACCCAAGCGTACTAAAAAGTACTAGTGTTTGTGTTAAAGAACACGCTCACTACTCTGTTGTGTTAAAGAACACTTAAGAGTTTCTCTCTGGAATTCTGATTACTTCTGCCCACAGAGAGAGAGGAGAGAACCTGCATATATAGCCCACGGGGCGGTTGCCAAGCAGTTGCCAAGCAGTTGCCTGCACTTCAGGGTAGTGGCAGAACCACTCCTGAACATGCAGCAACTGCTGCAACCGTTCCCGCTCTAATATGCAGCCAGCCATACGCACATACGCACTCTACGCACACTGCGTACGCTGCGTACACTGCGCACTCTACGTACGCTGCGTACGCTGCGCGCACTGCGCGTACTGGACTGCGTACTGGGCTGCGTAACTGGGCCAGCGTAACTGGGCTCGCGTAACGGGCCGCGCAACGTGGTCGCGCAAGTGGCTCGCGCAACGAGCGCAACTTAAGCGCACTATGCGCCTAGCGACGATGCTGACGTGCTAAGTGCAAAGTGCGCCAACAAAACGTCACATTACGCCTCATGAGCCCGATTCCGAGCCCGAGCCCGAGCCCGAGTCCGAGTCCGAGTCCGAGTCCGAGTCGCTAAGCCCCAACGGGACTTAGCTCCTATGGAAATAAATTTCCCAAGAGCAAAAAGCTTACAGCTTATTAATTGTTGATTAAGCCTTTATACCATTAATAATTAATCCCACATGGCACACACCCATGTGCACTACATGTGCATCTCCATAAAGAGTAAAGACTCATATATATGGAGATACACATTCCTTTCTAGCCGATGTGGGACTAAAAACCAAAAACAAAAGGCTATAAACCCAACAATCCCCCACATATCTCTATATATATGGGTACGAGTGTTCCCCACAGTAACTGTCCATTATGCTTTTAGGATAGATGCCACTTAAGACTTGAATCTTCCCACGTGAGTCAAAAATCAAACTATAATACTAGAATGGACTAAGCCTTGAATTCTGCACCATAGCTGAAATTCTTTCCACTCACATAATGTAGTTACATGTGCTTCTGGCTGCACATTTAAGGCCGTGTGCCAGCCTGGTTTTAGTGTATAATATTGGGCGTCTACAAGTTTACCCTCAAGAGACGGCCTAATATCTCTTTGTCCATACACTATAGGTGAGTTCTTTATTAAAGAGACATGGCATGAAGCGTCCAACGCTTCCTTTGCGGTGCTACGCCGCTATGACATGGCCTTAAGCCGAGGACCTTACCCCGAATCACCGGGAACCTCATCGTAGTGTCATACTACCCGTAGCATGAGGTCTAGCCCCTTTGTAGTGCCAAACTACCCAGCATGAAGCCTTACGCTTCTGTGCGGTGTTACGCCGCTACGACATGGCTTGCAAGGCCGAGGCTTTATCCCTAGCCGGGTTTACCTCATTGTGGTGTCGTGCCACCCGTAACATGAGGAACACCTCCTCTTTGTAGTGCTGACTACATCCCTCTTTAATTCAATATACAGCATTAGGCCAACTGCCTATTTGCGGTGCTACGCCGCTGTGACTTGGCTAACATAGCCGAGGCTTTACCTCCTTCGAGAACCTCATGGTGGAGTCACCGCCACACATAGCATGGAGTCACACTCCTTGTAGTGCTGTGCTACCATGCTTCCTGTAAAGCATACCAGACATTCCAAATGCCTGAGAACTCATTAAGGCATTTAAGCCAACCTCCCACAGGACCTGTTTTCTGCAGAAAATAACAGTAGACAACAGTGGTTATAGGTCCGTAACCTCTCCATGTCCAATAGAACATGTGCCCACCGTTCCTGATATTCTTCCGATTAGTGGTCCTCCCTTGAACCAAAAGCTAGATGCCTAGTAGATAAATCTTTGAACTAATAGCATAAAACTTTATGGTAGGAATACAATAATACAATATCAGAATGCCTTCAAGCCCATTTTACAAGCTGTGTCATCGACCAGCTGGCGCTTGAGGCCCTTGGTGAACGGATCCGCCAGGTTCTCCTGACTCCGAACATCAATTACTGCAATAACACCTCTCTTGATAAGATCGTGTACTGCCCTGTGCTTCAACCGCACAGTCCTCTTCTTCCCGTTGAAAAGGTCATTTGATGCCACCGCCGCAGTCGCCTGGTTGTCGCAGTATATCGGTATTGCCGGTATTTGTGCCCCAACCACTGGAAGATCATACATGAGCGCCCGAAGCCATTCTGCTTCCTCGGCTGCGGTATCAAGTACAAAGAACTCAGATTCCATGGATGACCGCGAGAGCATAGTCTGCTTCTTCGACTTCCACGATATAGCAGCTCCACCCATTGTAAAAATGTATCCACCTGTGGACCTCTCGCTCTCCATCTCTGAGCACCAACTGGCATCACTGAAGCCTTCCACTACCGACGGATCTCCGCTGTAGTACAGTGCATATGTCTGAGTCTTCTTGAGATATCTCATAACCCGTTCCACAGCTTTCCAGTGTTCAACACCTGGATTGCTCGTAAAATGACTCAGCATTCCCACGGCGAAAGCTATGTCAGGCCTTGTGGCAGTAGTAGCATACATCAAACTTCCGATTACGCTTGCATACTCCAGCTGCCTGACGCTTTCCCCTGAATTAGGCTTCAGCTTCAGATCACACCTGTACGGCGTATCGATCCCTGGAAGATCCCGATACCCATAACGAGTGATCATTTTCTCAATATAATGAGACTGTGACAGCGCTAGTCCAGTGTCTGTCCGGATGATCTTGATCCCTAAGATCACATCAGCTTCCCCTAAGTCCTTCATACTGAACTTGCTTGAGATGAATTTCTTTGTTTCCGTGACACATCTAATATCCGTACCTAGGATAAGCATGTCGTCCATGTACAGACAAACGATCACACCTCTTCCATCAGCGAACTTCGTGTAAACACACTTGTCCGTATCGCTGACCATGTAGCCATTTGACCTTATAACTTTGTCAAATTTCTTATGCCACATCTTGGGAGCCTGTTTAAGACCGTACAAGGATTTCACCAACTTGCAGACTTTGTCTTCAAGACCACTGATGACAAATCCCTCTGGCTGTTGCATGTAAATCTCTTCGGTCAGCTCGCCATTTAGGAAAGCTGTATTCACATCCATCTGATGTATCACCATCTTATGTATTGCTGCGAGAGCAATCAACATTCTGATGGTGGTCATCCGGGCTACTGGAGCATATGTGTCAAAGTAGTCAATCCCCTGCTTCTGAGAAAACCCCTTGGCTACCAACCTAGCCTTGAACTTATCAATAGTTCCGTCTGCTTTCATCTTCTTCTTGAAGATCCATTTGCATCCGATGGGTTTCGCTCCTTCAGGAAGATCAACCAACACCCAAGTGTTATTTGAGGTGATGGAATCAATCTCATTGTCAATCGCCTCCTTCCAGAAAACCGCGTCTCTGGTCTTCATCGCCTCATCATAGGTAAGCGGATCTGCTTCCACATGATAGGTGACAAAGTCACTTCCGAAGTCCTTCGGCCTCCTCACACGCTTAGCTGACGGCTCAGCTTGTTCTGGTTCAAACGTTGTTTCAACAACAACATCTCCTTGGACCACATCTTCATTGAAGACTTCAGTCTCTTGTGCACCCTCATTATTCTCCGGAACATCCGGAAGAACAATATTCTTGTGCCTTGCAAACTTGTCTTCAAAATATTCTGCATCGCGAGATTCAATGATATGATTTGACTCAATATCGAGAAATCTCCGAGCATCACTCTTCTCGGCATACCCCAAGAAGATCGTCTTTGTAGTCCTTGTCCCAAGCTTCTGAATCTTCAGATCTGGAAGCTTGACATATGCCAGACACCCCTACACTCGAATGACATTCAAGTTAGGTCTGACTTTGAACCAGAGTTCATGAGGAGTAATATCAGAAGTTGCATAAGGCACTCTATTTAGAATAAAAGTGGCCGTCAATGCAGCTTCTCCCCAGTAGCACTTAGGAAGGCCAGCAGTCAACAACATTGAATTTATCATTTCTGTCAACGTCCTGTTCTTCCTCTCAGCTACTCCGTTTGATTGAGGAGAGTACGGAGCCGTAGTCTCATTTACAATTCCATGTTCCTTACAGAACGATGCGAATTCATGAGACCTGTACTCCCCACCTCGATCACTTCTTATCCTTTTGAGTTGTTGTCCAGTCTGTCGCTCAGCTTCAGCTCTGAACTCCTTGAACTTCTCGAATGCTTCGTCTTTAGCCTTCAGCAAGTAGACGAACGCATACTTTGAGAAGTCATCGATGAAGGTTATGAAATACTTTATCCCGGCCTTTGTAGAGAACTGTTTGAAGTCACAGATATCGGAGTGTACCAACTTCAGAAGATCTGTACTTCGATTAACCCGAGGAAAGGGTTTCCTTGTGATCTTCGTTTGAGCACAAACTTCACATTTCTCTACCTTACCCCCACACTTGGAGATAAGTCCTAGACTAGACATTCTGTTTATTCGTTTACAATGAACATGTCCTAGCCTATTATGCCACAACTCAAGAGTATAAGCAGAATGAGCGATTTCATTAATTACATTAATTACATTGGACTGATTTACAAGCTGAACTTTGAACATTCCTTCGGTATAAAAAGCTTTCCCGAAATATGTTCCCTTGATAGACATCACCATCTGGCCAGCATTGATGTCCATCCTGAGGCCTGCATTGCACAGTAGGCCTCCCGAGATCAGGTTCTTGGCGATAGCAGGAACGTGCTTCACGCCTTGAAGCGTCAGAGACTTGCCCGAAGTCAGCTTCAACACCACCGTCCCGATCCCGAGCACTTCAGCTTGTGCTTGGTTCGCCATCATAACCACTTCAGAAGTAGGTGTATAGGTGGTGAACCACTCCTTACTGGAGCAGACATGGCATGTGGCTCCAGTATCTACCCACCAGTCTGAATCAGATCCTATAGCATCAACCTGTCCAATCATAGCAATTACATCAGTAATCATTGAGACTTTGCTAGGCTCACCTTGCTCTGATTTCTTGGCCGGTACTATGCATTCACTTTTGAAATGGCCCAACTGGCCACACTTGAAACAAGGCATCTTTGCCTTAGATTTCTTTGACTTGAAAGAAGTTCCCTTAACATTCAAGTTGTTAGGGTTCTTCTTCTTCTTCTGGAAATCTGCACGCTTTCCCTTTCCCTTTGGCTCCTTGGTCTGAACCAGATTGGCGTTAGCCAATTGCTTGGAAAGTGTGTCCACCTTCAGTTGAGCCCGCATCTGGTCCTCAACATAGATTTCCTGTAGGAGATCTTCAAGGGTGATCTCCAACTTCTTCCTATGCATGTTTGCATAGAACTTGCTCCACCCAGCGGGGAGCTTTGAGACAATCCCTCCAACAACAAACTTGTCAGGGAGGGGCATAGCCTCGTCTTCCAATTTCTGTCGCAACTTCAGAAATTCTTTGACCTGCGGCAGCATGGACTTCTCGTCCTCAAAGAGCCATTTGTGATATTTTTCAACCACAAATATTTTGCTCCTGTTCTTGTCTTCTTCGTACAGTTTTTCCAGAGACTCCCATATGTCTCTGGCAATTGGTTTCTTACTGTAGGATTCTGCTAGAGAATCCTCCATAGCATTCAGGATAAGCAACCTGCAAATGCTATTCTCCTTTCTCCACTTGGCCTGCAGTTTAGCAGCCGCAGTTATTGCGGCAGCAGACCCAGTATCTGGAACAGTAGGTTCCTCTTCAAGCAATACGTGATCAACGTCTCTAAGTTGAAGAGTGAGATAAACCTTTCTCTTCCAGACTTGATAATGCTCTCCATCAAACTTTTCTAATTTGCAAAAGTCAGTATTGAGGAGTGAAGCATTAATATTTTCCATCGTAGCAATAAAGCTTTGAGATTGTTATTGCCGGGAACGCCGGGGCAAGCTATTCGATGGAAAATACAGAAACTGAAACAGTTGTAAAGACAATGTTTCAAATGCAATTCCTTAAAGAAGGTTTTGCAACAGAGATCCAGAAGGATTCTGCAAATTATGAGATCTAAAAAGATATCGTAATACACGAATAATCTAAAAAGATTTTTCGTGATCGTAGCAAACTGGCAGTAGTGCCTTCTAAAAAGAAGATACTGACAGAACTGCTAAAGGCAACAGAAGGGTGACAGGCGAGAGATGGAATTGCTGGGGTGAATGATCACCGTTGCTCAAAGCTTTATTCGCCCTCTGCGAACAGCTTCCAGGAACCAGCAAGGTTGACGGAAAACCTTGGAACACTCCTGCTCTTCTGACTCCTCGGAAGACGGCAAACTCCTCTGGCAACGGCTCTACTCTTCTCTCTCTGTTTCTGAAGTAACAGAACCCACGCGTACTAAAAAGTACTAGTGTTTGTGTTAAAGAACACGCTCACTACTCTGTTGTGTTAAAGAACACTTAAGAGTTTCTCTCTGGAATTCTGATTACTTCTGCCCACAGAGAGAGAGGAGAGAACCTGCATATATAGCCCACGGGGCGGTTGCCAAGCAGTTGCCAAGCAGTTGCCTGCACTTCAGGGTAGTGGCAGAACCACTCATGAACATGCAGCAACTGCTGCAACCGTTCCCGTTCTAATATGCAGCCAGCCATACGCACATACGCACTCTACGCACACTGCGTACGCTGCGCACACTGTGCACTCTACGTACGCTGTGCGCCAACAAAACGTCACATTACGCCTCATGAGCCCTTGAGCCCGATTCCGAGCCCGAGCCCGAGCCCGAGCCCGAGCCCGAGTCCGAGTCCGAGTCCGAGTCGCTAAGCCCCAACGGGGCTTAGCTCCTATGGAAATAAATTTCCCAAGAGCAAAAAGCTTACAGCTTATTAATTGTTGATTAAGCCTTTATACCATTAATAATTAATCCCACATGGCACACACCCATGTGCACTACATGTGCATCTCCATAAAGAGTAAAGACTCATATATATGGAGATACACATTCCTTTCTAGCCGATGTGGGACTAAAAACCAAAAACAAAAGGCTATAAACCCAACACTTCCCATATCACTTTGGCAGACCGATCAACGACGATCTAGATAGCGAGCACAGATATTCCAAAAATATGACTGTGTGCTATGGGACATGTATCCAACACAATCTTGAGACTCCAATATGAGTGTAAGATACTTACAGCTAGGTGGTCCTGCAGTTTTGAAAAGCATTTGCAAGCTATATATTGATTGAAAGAACTCATCCTTATACGAGCACAATTTATTCCGACACTCAAAAAATGCGCACCATGTTGTATCGGACACAAATTTGGACACTCCATCTACACTAGGACACACCATTAAAGTGCATCGTTCTATAATATATATATATATATATATATATATATATATATATATAAATATATATATATATATAAAAAATAAAAAAATATATATATATTGTTATTGTCCGGGGCACAATTTTTTGATGGAAAACTGAAATTTCGTAACAATTGTAGAAACAATCGTAATTACGAAACACTTCACAGAAGATACGTAATAGAAATTTCAACTAGTGCTACATTTCACAGAAGGTGTTCAAAACGTAACACTTCACAGAAGGTACGTAATAGAAATTCCACTAGTGCTACACTTCACAGAAGGTGCACAAAGGAATCCTGATAATATCAACGCAGACACTTCACCGAAGGTGCGTTAATAAAATCCTGATAAAACCAACAAAGAAGAGCAGGCGAAAGGTGGAAAAACTCCTGCTGGGGTGAATGATCACCGTTGCTCAAAGCTTTATTCGCACCACACGAGCACGAACAGCTTCCAGGAACCAGCAAGTTCACGAAGAACTTCTGGAACGCTCGTAAGTCATTATTTGAGATTTGAACGGGCTTCCTGGACTTTACAGACTCCCTTTTCTCTCTTCTTGGTACATCTTTCAAAGGAGGCCAAGGGGCTCTATTTATAGAGTGGAGTTGAGACTTCACCTCTTCTCCTATCCGATGTGGGACTAAAATACCAATACTCAAAAATAGAGTTTGATATTTTAGATCATCCCACAATCAGCATAGAAGTGTGTCAGTCCACGCCTACCCCCCGAACACTCCCGTGCATGCACGAGACATCCTGGAGTCCGTGTCCGAGTCCGAGTCCGCACAACAAAAATTAACTTGCTTCCTTGTTGGATTTAATCATTTTTTCTTCTAGGAAAATACTCCCACATGGCACAAACTTGTGCCCCACTATACCTCATGTGCACACCTCAACACAAGCAATGCATTATATTGAGATACTCACCATTTGGTGTAGCCGATGTGGGACTATCTTTTCTAGTCCAAAGGCAAAAACACCAACAATCCCCCACATATCTCAATATATGGGTTGAGCGTTCCTCACAGTGACTGCCCATCATGCATTAGGAGAGATGTCGCTACGACTTGAATCTTTCCGCATAGGTTAAATAACAGCATGATACAAGAATGGACTAAGCCTTGAATTCTGCACCATAACTGCAATTCTTCCTACTCACATAATGACATCAACTGTGCTTCTGGCTGCACATTGAAGGTCTTGTGCCAGCCTGGTTTCAGTGTATAATTTTTGGGCGTCTACAAGTTTACCCTCAAGAGACGGCCTGATATCTCTGTCCATACACTATAGGTGAGTTCTTTATAAAGAGTCATGGCATGAAGCATTGCGCTTCTTTGCGGTGCTATGCCGCTATGACATGGCTTAAAGCCGAGGCTTTACCCCACCTGGGTACCTCATCGTAGTGTCATACTACTGTAGCATGAGGTCACAGGCCTCTTTGTAGTGCCAAACTACCAAGCATGAAGCCTTGCGCTTTCGTACGGTGTTACGCTGCTATGACATGGCTCGTAAAGCCGAGACTTTACCCTACCTGGTACCTCTTCGTGGTGTCATGCCACTGTAACATGAGGACATCATCCTCTTTGTAGTGTTGTCTACCTCTCTTTATTACGATTATGCAACATTAGGCTACCTGCCTATATGCGGTGCTACGCCGCCTGTGACTTGGCTAACAAAGCCGAGGCATTACCCCTACCTGAGAACCTCATGGTGGAGTCACCCCACTGTAGCATGGAGTTGTAACACTCCTTTGTGGTTGTTGCGCCACCATGCTTCCTGCAAAGCATAACAGACCTTCACTCAGTCTGAGAACTCATTAAGGCATTAAGCCATCCTTCCCACATGATCAATTTTCCGCAAGAAATACATAGTAGACAACAGTGCTTATGGGTCCGTAATCCTTCCATGTTCCGCAGAACAAGTACCCACTGTTAACTGATACTTTGCCAGTCAACGGTTCTCCCTTGAATCAAAAGTTAGATGTCTGGTAGATTTCTCTTTGAACCAATAACATAAATCTTATTGATAGGATTACAATGACACAGTATTAGAATGCCTTCAAACCCATCTTTCTTACTGTGTCCTCGACCAGCTGGCGTTTGAGGCCCTTCGTGAACGGATCCGCCAGGTTCTCCTGACTCCGAACATCGATTACTGCAATGACGCCCCTTTTGATGAGATCGTTCACTGCTCTGTGCTTCAACCGCACCGTCCTCTTCTTCCCGTTGAAGAGTTCATTTGATGCCACTGCTGCTGCCGCCTGGTTGTCACAGTATATCGGTATTGCCGGTATCTGAGCCCCAACCACCGGAAGATCATACATGAGCTTCCGAAGCCACTCTGCTTCATCTGCAGCAGCATCCAATGCAAAGAATTCAGATTCCATGGAGGAGCGAGATAATATAGTCTGCTTCTTCGACTTCCATGATATAGCAGCTCCGCCCATGGCGAATACGAATCCACCTGTGGAATACTCGCTCTCCATATCTGAACACCAGCTAGCATCACTGAAGCCTTCCACTACTGACGGATCTCCACTGTAGAAAAGTGCATATGTCTGAGTTTTCTTGAGATATCTCATAACACGCTTCACAGCTTTCCAGTGCTCAACGTCTGGATTGCTAGTGAACCGACTCAGCATTCCCACGACAAAAGCTATGTCAAGCCTTGTGGCAGTAGTAGCGTACATCAAGCTTCCGATGACGCTAGCGTACTCCAACTGCCTGACGCTTTCCCTCGAATTTGGCTCCAGCTTCTGATCACTCTGGTACGGTGTATCAATTATAGGAAGATCTTGATACCCGTAGCGAGTGAGCATCTTCTCAATATAATGAGATTGTGACAGCGCTATTCCAGTGCCTGTCCGGATGATCTTGAGCCCCAAGATTACGTCGGCATCCCCCAAGTCCTTCATACTAAACTTGGTCGAAAGGAATTTCTTTATCTCTGTGATACAGCTTAAATCCGTACCTAGGATTAGCATGTCGTCCACGTAAAGACAAACGATTACTCCTCTTCCGTCAGCAAACTTCGTATAGACACACTTGTCTGTTTCACTGACCCTGTAGCCATTTGACCTTATCACCTTGTCAAACTTCTCATGCCACATTTTGGGAGCTTGTTTCAAACCATAGAGAGACTTCATCAACTTGCAGACTTTGTCTTCCAGACCTCTGACGACAAAACCTTCTGGTTGTTGTATGTAGATCTCTTCGGTCAGCTCGCCATTAAGGAATGCCGTTTTTACATCCATCTGATGTATCACCAGCTTGTGTATTGCTGCTAGAGCAATTAACAATCTGATGGTTGTCATCCGAGCTACTGGAGCATAAGTGTCAAAGTAGTCGATCCCCTGCTTCTGAGCAAACCCCTTGGCCACTAGTCTGGCCTTGAACTTGTCAATGGTTCCATCTGCTTTCATCTTTTTCTTGAAGATCCATTTGCATCCGATGGATCTTGCTCCTTCTGGCAGGTCAACCAATACCCATGTGTTGTTGGAGGTGATTGAGTCAATCTTGTTGTCTATCGCCTCCTTCCAGAATACAGCATCTCTGGTCTTCATCGCCTCATCATAGGTAAGCGGATCTGCTTCCACATGATAGGTGACGAAGTCATCTCCGAAGTCTTTCGGCCTCCTCGTTTGCTTAGATGACAGCTCAGCGAGTTCTGGTTCAGCTGGTGTCTCCTTGACGACAGCTTCATCTAGGACTACTGGTTTATTAAAGACTTCTGTCTACTTTGTACCCTCATCATTCTCCGGAAGATCCGCTAGAACAACATTCTTGTGTGTTGCAAACTTGTCTTCAAAGTATTCAGCATCGCGAGATTCGATGATATGGTTTGACTCGATATCAAGGAATCTCCGAGCATCACTCTTCTCGGCATACCCCAAGAAGATCGCCTTCGTAGTCCTTGTCCCCAGCTTCTGAATCTTCAGATCCGGGAGCTTCACATAAGCCAGACACCCCCACACTCGAATGACATTCAAGTTAGGTCTGACTTTGAACTAGAGTTCATGAGGAGTTATGTCGGAAGTTGCATATGGCACTTTGTTCAGAATGAACGTTGCCGTTAGTGCAGCTTCTCCCCAGTAGCACTTTGGAAGACCCGCAGTCAACAGCATGGAGTTCATCATCTCTGTCAACGTTCTGTTCTTCCTTTCTGCTACTCCGTTGGATTGAGGAGAGTACGGAACCGTCGTCTCATTGATGATTCCATGTTCTTTGCAGAATGATAAGAATTCATGAGACCGATACTCCCCGCCTCGATCACTCCTTAACCTCTTGAGTTGTTGTCCAGTTTATCGCTCAGCCTCGACCCTGAACTCCTTGAACTTCTCAAATGTTTCGTCTTTAGACTTGAGCAAGTAGACGAAAGCATACTTTGAGAAGTCATCGATGAAAGTAATGAAATACTTAATCCCAGCCTTTGTAGAGAATTGTTTGAAGTCACAGATATCTGAGTGAACCAACTCCAGAAGATCTGTGCTTCGATGGACCCTGTGAAAGGGTTTCCTAGTGATCTTCGTCTGAGCACATACTTCGCATTTCTCTACCTTACCCCCACACTTGGAGATAAGTCCTAGACTAGACATTCTGTTAATCCTTTTACAATGAACATGTCCTAGCCTATTATGCCACAACTCAAGAGAATAATCAGAAAAAGTGATTGCATTTATATTATCATGTTGGGTTACAACAAGCTGAATCTTGTACATTCTTTCAGTTTGGAAAGCTTTTCCAAAGAATGTACCATTCTTGGACATCACCAACTAGCCAGCATTAATGTCCATCCTCAAGCCTGCGTTGCAGAGCAGACTTCCAGAGATCAGGTTCTTAGCAATTACTGGAACATGCTTCACACCTTGAAGCATCAGAGTGTTCCCCGATGTGAGTTTCAGCTCCACCGTCCCGATCCCCAGTACTTCAGCTTGTGCCTGGCTTGCCATTATGACCTTCTCTGAAGTTGGCTCATAAGAGACGAACCAGTCCTTGTCTGAACAGACATGGCAGGTTGTACCAGTGTCTATCCACCAGTCCAAGTCAGCCCCCACAGTTGCAACCTGTGCTATCATGGCAACTAGATTAGTAATCATAGAAACCTTACTAGGCTCACCTTGTTCTTTGGGCTTGGACTTGCATTCGGATTTGTAGTGGCCCTTCTTGCCACAATTGAAGCAAGTCACATGGGACTTGGACTTCTGCTGCTTGAAAGCAGGACCCTTCACTTTCAGATTCGTAAAGTCCTTCTTTTTGCGATGAGAAGCAGCCTGCTTTCCCTGGTACTCTCTGGTTTGGACCAGATTTTCCTCTGCCAGTTGCTGGGACAGAGTATCCATCTTCTGTTGAGAGCGCATCTCGTCCTCAATATGGATCTCTTGCAAGAAATCTTCCAAGCTAATTTCCATCTTCTTTCGATGCATCCTTGCATAGAAGTTGCTCCATCCTGCAGGAAGTTTCGCGACGATCCCTCCAACGACAAACTTGTCGACGAGGGGCATGTTCTCGTCTTCTAGTTTCTGACGCAACTTCAGAAACTCCTTCACTTGGGGCAGCATCGACTTCTCGTCTTCGAAGGTCCACTTATGGTATTTTTCTACCATGAAGATCTTGGACCGGTTCTCGTCATCTTCATAGAGCTTTCCCAAGGAGTCCCATATCTCTTTGGCAGATGTCTTCTTGGAGTAGGACTCTGCTAGAGAGTCTTCCATGGAATTGAGTATCAGTAGTTTACATATACTGTTTTCTCTTCCACTTCGCTTGCTTGGTCGTAGCAGCGGCAACAGCCGCAGCAGATCCAGTGGTTGGAACGATCGGTTCTTCTTCTGACAGCACGTGATCAATATTCACGAGTTGAAGATTTAAAGTGACCTTTCGTTTCCATATCTGGAAGTGTTCGCCATCGAATTTCTCCAATTTGTTAAAGCCGATATCGATGAGCGAAGCACGAGAGTTATCCATCTTCTCTATAAAGCTTTGAGTTTGTTATTGCCCGGGGCACAATTTTTCGATGGAAAACTGAAATTTCGTAACAATTGTAGAAACAATCGTAATTACGTAACACTTCACAGAAGATACGTAATAGAAATTTCAACTAGTGCTACACTTCACAGAAGGTGCACAAAACGTAACACTTCACAGAAGGTACGTAATAGAAATTTCACTAGTGCTACACTTCACAGAAGGTGCACAAAGGAATCCTGATAATATCAACGCAAACACTTCACCGAAGGTGCGTTAATAAAATCCTGATAAAACCAACAAAGAAGAGACAGACGAAAGGTGGAAAAACTCCTGCTGGGGTGAATGATCACCGTTGCTCAAAGCTTTATTCGCCCCACACGAGCACGGACAGCTTCCAGGAACCAGCAAGTTCACGAAGAACTTCTGGAACGCTCGTAAGTCAATATTTGAGATTTGAACGGGCTTCCTGGACTTTACAGACTCCCTTTTCTCTCTTCTTGGTACATCTTTCAAAGGAGGCCAAGGGGCTCTATTTATAGAGTGGAGTTGAGACTTCACCTCTTCTCCTATCCGATGTGGGACTAAAATACCAATACTCAAAAATAGAGTTTGATATTTTAGATCATCCCACAATCGGCATAGAAGTGTGCCAGTCCACGCCTACCCCCCGAACACTCTCGTGCATGCACGAGACATCCTGGAGTCCATGTCCGCACAACAAAAATTAACTTGCTTCCTTGTTGGATTTAATCATTTTTCCTTCTAGGAAAATACTCCCACATGGCACAAACTTGTGCCCCACTACACCTCATGTGCACACCTCAACACAAGCAATGCATTATATTGAGATACTCATCATTTGGTGTAGCCGATGTGGGACTATCTTTTCTAGTCCAAAGACAAAAACACCAATATATATATATATATATATATATATATATATATATATACACGCTAAAATAAAAAAATACAAGCTAAGAAATCAAATTCATCAGTAAGGAAGCCTTGGAATAAGCCATCTCAGCCATATCGAGTTAAGCACACAATATGAATCAATCAGATCGAGCCTCTTCGCTGCTGCCCCTGCCCCACACTCTTGCGCAGTTTCTCGTGCCTCCTCTTCGAAATCCCTTTCAGTATCGTTCTCCAGAAGAATCTGCACCGAGAACTTAATTACTCCAGTCGAGCACGCACGTCAGATCGATCCCGAGAATATCGCTTCTACAACTCTCGGGCTTGCAATCTCGTTGCCGCTCAGACACAAAACACAGAACTTGGCCTTGTTCATGTACTCTTCGTAGTCCAGGTCTTCCGGGTGGTACACATCCTTGTCACTCTCCTTCCACTGTTCCAGTAGATTCTTTCTTACGTGCACCCCTCCCCCAAAGAATGCCAGAATCAATCCCTCTGACCGCAACTGTCAGACATCCAGCTTCCGTGCCTCCTGTCGTGAATGTTCACTTCTGGCAGCGTCACGTCCGTGTCGGCATTGCACATGATGCAAACCGAGATCTTGTTCAGACCAGGACTGGCTTGCGAGACGAATGGTGCCTGATCATGAACAATTGTAATTGTCAATGTAAAACTCATGTTGAATTAAGTAACGCATCCGAATTGTAAATGATAATTTTATCAGGTCGTGGCACAACACAAAGAAAGTGTCCGGAGGCTCCAATTTCAGAATGGGTACTTGCTCGATACCGTGTCAAGGTACCTCCAACCGCCGGCATTAATGTGCAACTTGTAGACGCTGTTGCTGTTGCTTTGCTTTTGAGCAAAAGCACAATTCCATGTACGTAATAGTCCCACATCGGCTGGAGCCAAGGAATTGTGTGTGCTCATATTCCTTTGTTCATTTTGGCTTCATTGAAGTTATGTGGGTACCGTCCGGCCCGGCTCGGCGCGCGTAATGGGTGCGGGTACCTGGCGCGGCTCGGCGCGCGTAACGGGTGCGGGTAGATGCCCATATCTGTGGGCGTCGAATGCCGTTTCGATTTCCTCTTCGGGTTCGGGCTGAGACCGGGTCCAGGTTCAATGAACAATGTGTTTTTTGTGCTGCAAACGTTTGTAACGTTCATCCCTAGTTGGCTAATCAATTTGTTTTAATTCTCCTAGCCGTTGCAAAGGTTGTGAACATCCTATATATATTAACCTCCCTTCTCCTCCTTCAAGAATACGCAGAAAATATTACCTCTTGAAACTCTCTGCAATTCTCGTCTTCCCAAAGATCGTTGTTGTTCCTTGTTGTTGCTCTGGGCAGAGCTAAGTCGGGGTCACTCTCTCTGCGTCGTCGTGTGCGGCAACGAGATTCCGGTAGAGAGGGGATTTTACCACTAGGAGCGTTCGGATTAAATCTGCACATAGATCCGAACTAACTCTTAGGACAGTGCTACGTGCACGACTTCCCGGAGGCCGGTAACATTTAATTTTCTTTTTCTTGCATATTTAAAACGAAGATTTATTCAAAATATGTTGATGGAGAGGAAGAAGACATTGGTCTCCTCGGGACGGCTATCATTGTTGATGAAATGTCCCTTGGAGGAGTAGATGCCGGGATTAACTATCATCGTTTGACTCCTATTTGTCATCCACCCAAACCCTAAATCTCTTCTCCATCTCAACATAGCTCCTGTACTAAATTGAAAAGGAAAAAAATAAATAACAGGTTGTTTGTACTTATTATTGGATCTTAGGGGGTTTAGATTTCATCTTATGATTGAGATACGTTCAACAGATCGTTTATGATTTATAATATGGGTTGGTCCTATTTCCATTATCTTCCTGTTATAGCTTTCATTTCATGAATAAGTTAGTCTACTAATTTTGATGATCATGATACATACCTGGATTTATGAGTACTTGTTGGACTTAATACATGAGGTTTAGACAACGTACTACCGTCAATCTTGCGAATATGATCGATCTACTCATGTACTCGTACCAGATTATACCAGATTATCTCCTTGACGTACAAATCACTTCCTATGAAAGGAAGCTATCAACTGAAGTGTTGAACTAATGACACCTAAAAAGAAAGGAAAGAAAACAAAAGAAAAAAAATAATCCGGTCGACCAACACCCAAAAGAGACCTTTCGGCCAAGGGTGGACAAGCTCAACATGACACCATTGAATGTCCTCTTCCACATCTATAGAGATCCAAAGACAAAACAACAAAAATATTTAAATAAGCACGGAGAAGACCGAAGGTGTAAACTCCTAGAATTTTTTCATAGATTAAGATTGGTAATATCTTACAAGAAATACGTGGTTAAAAATAGTTAAGTAAATAACAACAAATTTCAATTACTAAGTTAAAACAATTAATAATAGGATATATACAAGGAAATGGATATTGATTTAGAATTTGTTCATGAATTATATAATAAAACAGTCCTTGTTTTAGTTAAGCTAAATAAAATATTGTTTTTATAAAGGATAACTAAATCTCACGTACACGTACCTAATCCTAGCAGTATTCCAATATCCTATTTAGAGAAAATAGGTACAATACTTTAATAAATAAACTAGTATCCTATGAAATTTTATATATCAAATAAAAGGAAATCAGGATATGTACATATAAATAATACTACTAAATGATATAAAAATGGTAAAAACAAATTAGATGAATACTTATTGTTAAATAAACAAGATAATAAACAAGTAAATGAAACAAATCAAAGCCTAATTGTACAAAGATTTCATATATCATAGTAAACTTTCAGAATTCAAATCTGTTCAATGACTTAAGAAAGATGAGCAAATCTTAAATCAATTAAGATTGTGTTCCTATTCCTATTTAGAGCATCCCCAACCGAACTAGACCCAAGCCCTATATAAACTTACTTGAACCAAAGAACCCCCCCCATATGTCTTCTTCACCATCTCCTTCCCTCTCAAATATTATCTAGCCGCCCCACCGGAGCTTCCAGCCGTCCCCGACCCGACCAACTATAGGCAGTAGATCCGCGTGCCAGTCGCCGTACCTCCAGACGAATTCCTCATTGACCATTTTTTTGTGACATCACCCCCCCCTCCCACCCCCCTTCTTTCAACTTCTAGCCACCAGCAAGGCAATCTAAGTGAAACCAAATCCCCCTATCGTGCGAGCTTGTCGCACAAAGAGCTCTCGACTAGGCCGTCTTCCCAAACGCCATCAGGATCCTCTTGACGCGCTCGAGCTCCATAGCGCGATCTCGGCACCGCCCACGCTTCAAACTCGACCCCAACTCTAGTCTCCACTGTTAAGCGTGACCCCACTACGTCTCGACAGTACCGAACAAGGGTTAAGCCACTTGTGGACTGGGTAGGCTCCAACCCACCCAGTTTTTTATTTTTATTATTTTTACCCATGTCAGCCCACATTCAGTTTTTTTACCTCAAATTTCAGTTTACACAAGCCTACAACATCGTACACTCCAGGAACCCAACCTTTTTTTAAAATTCCTAGCTCCCCTCTCTCTCTCTCACTATGTCGTGGTACAATGCAAAGAAATGTACAATATAAATTGTTGCTTAGCCAAAACCTCGCTATCGAGCACCCTCCACTCATCCTCTCTCCCCGTACAAACACTCTTTCCTTACTCAACCCCACTCTCTATAACATACATTCTCTCATCTCTTCTGCTTCATATTCAACCAAAAACCTCCATCATAACCGAGACCGCGTCATCGTCGTCGGAATACAACGACAGCAGAAGGAGGAGGTACAGTAGCAGCGTCAAGCTCCGCCACTGGCACTTTCCTCGTCGTCTGAACTTTCGTACCCTCAACGAGTTTATCAAATCGCACATCTTTTGTTGTTAGTGAAAGAAGATACCAAAGACTCTTAATGTTTGAATTTATGCCTAAAAGAGTCTACTTGGTAAACTAAAAAAAAATTGTCAGGTTACAATTTTTTAGTATGTTGGACATGATTCTACATTGACCAGACACGATACGATATAGATACGATAAGATATAGACATGACGATACTAATACACCATTCATTTTGTTAAAAATATATATTGCATTTTTAATCCAATCTGGGGTAAACTAGTTCCGCCCTTGGTACCACCAGATCCCGCCCCCGCCATCACTGCCTCCTCATCGATAAGCGCGAAGAATGCCAACCGTTCTCTCTCCCTCGTAGCTGACTCCTTGACGCCGAGAGTCGTCCGCTTAAACCTCGTCATCCTACCACCCTTCTTTTCTCCTGCGACCAACGTATCTTTCCATCAATGCTCGCCAAACGCAGGACGACCAGTCCCCAGAGCCACTGTGCCTCCTCGACATAAGCTCGATAGCCGACTGACCCTTGAGAATTCCATACACCCAAGGCCGCTATCGACTTTGTATAGACCATGCAACCCACTCTACAAATCTAACGTCCTCTATCGATCGACTAAGCCGTCTTCCCAAGCGCCATTAGGATCCTCTTGACGCGCTCGAGCTCCATAGCGCGATCTCGGCACCGGCCATGCTTCAAACTCGACCCCAACTCTAGTCTCCATTGTTAAGCATGACCCCACTATGTCTCGACAGTACCGAACAAGGGTTAAGCCACTTGTGGACTGGGTAGGCTCCAACTCACCTACCCATGTCAGCCCACATTCAATTTTTTACCTCAAATTTCAGCCTACATAAGCCTACAACATCGCACACTCCAGGAACCCAACCTTTTTTTTAATTCCTAGCTCCCCTCTCTCTCACTATGTCGTGGTATAATGCAAAGCAATGTACAATATAAATTGTTTCTTCCCCGAAACCTCGCTATCGAGCACCCTCCACTGCTCATCCTCTCCCCATACAAACACTCTTTCCTTACTCAACCCCACTCTCTATAACATACATTCTCTTATCTCTTCTGCTTCATCTTCAATCGAGAACCCCCATCATAACCAAGACCGCGTCATCGTCACCGGACTACAACGACAGCCGAAGGAGGAGGTACAACAGCAGCGTCAAGCTCCGCCACCGGCACTTCCCTCGTCGTCTGAACTTTCGTACCCTTAACGAGTTTATCAAATCGCTCATCTTTTGTTATTAGTGAAAGAAGATACCAAAGACTCTTAATGTTTGAATTTATGCCTAAAAGAGTCTAATTGGTAAACTAAAAAAAATTGCCAGGTTACTATTTTTTAGTATGTTGGATACGATTCTATATTGACCAGGACACGATACGATATAGATACGATAAGATATAGACATGACGATACTAATACAACATTAATTTTGTTAAAAATATATATAGCATGTTCAATTCAATCTAGGGTAAACCAGTTCCGCCCTTGGTACCACCAGATCCCGCCCTCACCATCGCTGCCTCCTCATCGATAAGCGTGAAGAACACCAACCGTTCTCTCTGCCCGTAGCTGACTCCTTGACGCTGAGAATCGTCCGCTTAAACCTTGTCATCCCACCACCCTTCTTTTCTTCTGCGACCACCGTATCTTAGCATCAATGCTCGCCAAACGCAGGATGACCAGTCCCCAGAGCCACCGCGCCTCCTCGGCATAAGCTCAATAGCCGATTGACCCTTGAGAATTCCATACACCCAAGGCCGCTATCTACTTTGTATAGTCCACGTAACCCACTCTATAGATCCGATGTCCTCTAACCACGAGTACACCGGCATGGCCTCAGCACCGCGAGCCTCTGCTTTGTCGGTGAACCACCCTATTGTTGACCTAGTAAGCCGTCGACTGCACGTAGACCATCAAGATTGTCTCCATGCCAAGCAAGCATCTTGCCGGAAGCCACCGCCATGACTTCGCTGTCGGCAACAACAAGTTAGTTGATGCTCGTTATCATCCCGTCCATGTCATGCTCCGGTTCTGTAAAATCGATCGTCCTTGTATGGACGTGATTTCATGCAAGCCTAAGTTGTATTTGCACAAGGCTAGCACCGAACGGCCGATTGAACAGCTAGGTGACAGAGTTATCGCACAAAAATTCCTAAGCATAAAAGTTAAACACATAGTTATACAAAATTAGTCTCTTTACTGATACTACAATAGAAGATTTACAACAGCTCAAAACCAAGGTTACAATCACTCAAGCTCACTCTCTCATTACAATGAATCATGCCCTTAGGTTTACAACTGGAGAATGGATATACAACATGTGATGTTTATATATTATGTCCCATATATAAGTGAAGACTTCAAAGCAGACACACGCCTCGAATCGCTAAGAAACCCCATGCCTTGGCGACGTCAAAGCGAGCTCCGCATTGAACGAGTTACTCCCTATACCCTGCAACCAATCTGGTGGGGTATCCGTACATAGAATGCACTTGTGGGGAGGCCTCTCGCCCATCCAACAAAGCCAGCACGTTCATTATGTGCGCACTATTATTACGTAGTCTTTCTATCTTGCCATAGGGTCAATTTCATGATATATACTAACACAGCATATTTGTGTCGCAAAATCATAAGCGTGTCACTCAACCGAATTGAACTTACTCATACTTCCCATCTATCCTTCCCTGTTCAATAGAACAATACAGTTTATAACATAAAGATCTAGTGCCATGCTATCAAACCATAACATTGTTGGCCCATTGGTCATGGTTAAACCTAATTTTAATAATTGATCAAACTCTGTCTCGATATACAGAGCTACTCAGATGTTTACTTAAGACGTTTTGGACACTTAGACACTGATCAAGATCAGATATCTACTCAGTTCAAGACCGAAGCTATGTTTGCCACTCGAGTCTATATTTTTTTTATGCAATATAATTTTTACTTTTATTGAGTCTAGGAATACATTGTACACCGAGTCGTACTGGCAAATAGGCTATCCAAAATCATTTTTAAAAATGACCTATGTTTCTTGAAAAATATCCCTTATTTACAAAAGCTTCTGAAGGATTTTAAAAAGACCAAAAATTACTTTTGAAAAACCCTGACCAACCCTGACAGAACTCGGTCCGAGTTCGGTTAGTGACCGTTTGATTTTCGAACGTTTAAAAAACTTGGTCTCCCTTCAGTTGCGGATTGTTACATAGAGTTCTGTCTGAATTCTGCCAGAGTTCTACCATTGGAAAAACTATAAATAGAAAAGAATTCTGATCATTTCAAATCACTCAGTCACTTTCATCTCCTCTTCTAAGCTTACGTTTCTTTCCAAAGAGTTTTAAAAAGCTTTCAGTTTCAAATCCCAAGCCAGTTACAATTCTCTAGACAATTTGTCGGCACGGTGCGGTCTAGAAGATTTCAGAGAAATTGTAATCAGAGGCTTGATTAAAGACTCTTCAAAATTGAAGTTGGTCGAATTCTTCGTATTAAAGCTCGCGTCTGTAGAAGTTGCAAGGACTTCGTATGAAAACTTGCAGGATTTTCCAATAGTAGATTCAACTGGAAGCTAGAGTTCTTCCGACTGGACTAGTCCTCACAAGAGGAAAACCAGTATACATCGCTGTGTTTGCGTTTGCCTTCTGATCTCATTTCTTTTACAGTTATTGTTCTGTGATTATTGATTGAATTATGTGATCTTACTGCTAACAAGTTTTTAATTAACAATATTCTGCTGTCTACTCTATTCACCCCCCTAGAGTATTCTGCTTTACGACTTCGTTCCTACAATTGGTATCAGAGCGAGTTATACAGGTAAAGCAAGGTAAAATTACAGTTATATTCAATTATTCTTAATTGCTATATAAATCACAGTATAACACATGGCAACTGTGAAATTCATAAGTGAATGCCAAGCCACAAACATACCTCCACTGTTTGACGGCACAAACTACACTTATTGAAAAATATGGATGAATTTCTTCTTAAAATCTCTTGATTTTGACTTATGGTCTATAGTTATTGATGGCTACAAAAAGCCTCCTCGTATTACTGTTGAGGGATTTTTAGTTGATACACCCCATGATAAATATACTGAGGATGACAAGAAAAAGGTCAGTCTTGACGCACGTGCTATTAACGCTTTATTTTGTGCTTTAAACAGAACTGAATTTAACAGGGTGTCGACTTGCACAACATCGAATGAAGTGTGGAAACTTCTCGAAGTAACCCACGAAGGAACAACGCAAGTCAAGGAGTCAAAGATCAGCAGACTTACTCAAGAGTACGAGGCGTTCAAGATGAAGCCAAATGAATCCGTCACTCAGATGTTTACGAGATTCCTGGATATTGTAAATCCTTTGTCTTCATTAGGAAAGGAATACAGTAACCATGAGAAAATTCGCAAACTCCTATGAGCTCTCACGAAGAACTGGATTCCAAAGGCTACAACAAGCATTGAAGGAAACGACCTCTCAATAATGTCTCTGGAAACACTCATGGGTAAGCTACTCACTCACGAGTTGGAACTTTAAGACTTTGAAGATGCTACACCAAAGGAGAAGTCAGAGAAGTCGATCGCTTTCAAGGCTCAACATAGAAGAACTGTCGAAGATGATTCTGACGACAGCGACTCTGACTCTGAAGATCAAGCTCTTTTGGTAAGAAAATTCAAGAAGTTCATGAGATTCAACAGAAGAACAAAAGACAGCAACAACAACAACAACGAGGAAGATCCTATTTACTACGTATGTAAGAAGAAAGGACATATGAAGAAAGATTGTCCAACAACATCATCATCAACAAGAAAAAGCAGCAAATATGACAAAGGCTACCTGAAGAGATCTACATTTGTCACTCCCATTTTTCATTATACTATTTCCAGAATACGTGTACGGATTCCCGACCCATATTTTGACTTGTCTAGCATGGCATGGTTTGGTCATGGTTTAATCTTGACTTGGTTTATTTGATTTGGTTTGGTTCAAGTTGACTTGGTTTAGCTTGCTTGGTTTATTTTGGTTTGGTTTGAGATGGTGAGGCTTACTATATAAGTCAACTCTACTCTCTCTCCTCCATTATTTACATTTACTTCTTCATCTTCTTCATTTACTCCTCCCACCTACCAAGCCTAGGCAAGTGCAACTTGCTTCATGATTGATCTCAAGTTTTATTGTTCCATTCTCTTTCTTACATGATTCTAAGCCTTTTTAGAACTTTGCATTTTTGGATTTGATGGATGGATTCTTGTAGATCTAAGTTTGTAATTTTTTGGTTTTTCTTGGTTTTGATCTCTAAAACTTGGTTATTTTTCGAAATCTAATGGTTCCATGTTGCAGGAAATTCAATTATACCCAATTTTGGCTTTTGAACCGCTAGATTTCGACTTCGTATGAGTAAGTTACGCTATTTTCTTGTTCATGGGTTCCCTACACCTTTTAGTGTTGTCGGGACGATGAACAGTGTCGTGCGCCCGTGCGCCGTGCTTGCGCGCAACGTGCACCGTAGGCGATTTTGCCCGAGCGCAATGCGCAACTTGCGCGGCCGCGCGCCCGCACGATTTCTGCCGCGTAACGTGCGCCGTGCTTGCGCGCAACGTGCGCCGTAGGCAGTTTTGCTCGCGCAACTTGCGCGCAAGTCACTCCAGATTACTGTTTTTTCCCGTTTGAGCTATTTTGTAGCTGAAATATTGAAAAACTCAAAATATGAAAGTTGTAGATCTTTTCCTTGGCTTCAAGATTATGTTACTAGTTATTTTATACAAGTTTCTCTCATTCATGATAATGTAAGGATATAACACGTTGGTGGCCTGTTAAGGCACACTCTTAACAAGTAACAAGTAACAAGTAACATGACATGATAGTGGCCCGTTGTGGCGCACTCTTAACAAATAACACGACATGATAACTCTTGATAGTGACCCGTCGTGGTGCACTCTTGATAAGTAACTTGACATGATAATTCTTGATGGTGGTCCGTCGAGACGCGCTCTTGACAAGATAAGTAATCTTGGTAGTGGCCCGCCGTGACGCACTTTTGACAAGTAATCTTGATAAGTAACCTGACATGTAATCTTGAATGCTGTTGCGACGGCTATCTTGACATGCTGAATAATAACTAGTCTTGACACCGTGGGTGATTGTTCTTGAACGTGCTTGTATAAGCTATCAGTCTCGTCTCGCATCATGTCTAGGACTTGCATCCCTGGTTACTACGGTCAGGGATTCATGCTGAATCTGACTAGGTTAATTACTAGATTGATCAAACTAGCTCATATAGAGAGATGTTTCCAGTTACAGGCGATCCCGTTATCTGGGCGCCTTGAGTGGACTTGTGGCATGCCGTCGATTAGGGCACATTTTCAGCCTACTGTCATGTGGGACACTTCTTGAAACAAGTAATATGCACACTGTTATGTGTTGCACTCCAAGTCACCTAATAATTCTTGATAACTTTTACATAAACCTCGCCTGGATAACCTGGATAGCTGCAGGGCTTGTGAATGCCGGAACATCTCATTGCATCTTGCTAGTAACTAGGCTTGTGATAACCCTAGTTAGTTAAAGTATCAAGCCGTACTCTTTGCTTGGCTGTGATTGATGAATGAAGTCTAGTCTTGTCTAGAGATGCCAGTACATGATTACTTCGGGACATTTTACAGTTTATGCTTTACTTGTCGATAATTGGTTAGAGATTAAGTTCTGTTCAGGCAAAGGGTTACAACTCCGGTTCTTGTTTGGTTTACGGGTTGTAACTTGGTTACCAGAATAGTTTCTTAGTTATCTTACCGTTTATCACCCTACTTTCATATTTTCATTTTTTTCTTGTTATTATTATGCTTTGTGTTCTAACTTGCTGGTTTTAGTTCTTAAGTGAAGCCTCCCATGTGGCACTTGCTCTTTCTGGGATCTGACCCAGCTGGTTTTGTATGGCCAGATTTCGGAGCAGCATCCAAGGATCTCCCGGCCTTCCAGCCAGATGGTGAACACTAGACGTAACCCTGGCAACGAGTGGGTTTTATTTTGCTCTCCCGCTTTATTGTAAAATTATTCTTTTGAGACGTTTAGCCGCCGAGCAAGTGTTAGCTCGTGTAAAACACTTTACTTACTGTCTGCCTACGGGCTGTAACATGATTAACAAATCCTAGGGTTGATCATGTATGACTGGAACACTTGCTAGTTCTCGTATTTTGCACGACTAGCTTCATGAGCATCTGTATATGAAATGTATGGGACGCCTTACTATTGAATATCTGATGGTCTAACATCTTGTAACTATTATTACTTGCTTGAGATTGAGACACTAGGCTTGTTCTTGACCATAAGAGACTGATGGCTTGTAGATAAACCCTCATACATCTAGACAGCCGTGACCGTATATCGAGGTGGATTACACTTCTATATACGTAGCTGGCTGTGTCTGCCCCCGCTTTCTAGTATTTTGGTTCTGGGGCGTGACACGGTTTAAGTGGTGGCCGATGCAGGTCTTGTAAATTAAGATGTGTGAGGGTTTTACCGAATAGATGCCTCAATCAGCATTCGCCCTTTATCTCTACTCGTGCCTTCTAATCTTCCTGAAATCTTGACCTGATCGCATGCTTATATCCCTGATCTATCTTGGTCCTTCCTTATTGTCCCCTATGTCATTATTTTTCAGTGGCATTGTTCCTGGTCCTACCGATCAGCCGGGATGAGAACCTCCAGTGAATCAGCAGCAACCTGGGGACGAAGCCCAATACTCAGGAGCAGCATACCGAGTCATGCATTCCGAGGATCCAGAGCCCCCAGTTCAACCCGTCCAGCCTACAGAGACTGACAATGGAGTCCTGGTAGGACTTATCCGAGAATTACTTGCATCACAAGATCGTCGAGGTGATGCCCTGCACCAGACAGTACAGACGGCCATGGACAAAGTTGGTTATCAAGGTAATAGTGCAGCCAACAATTTCAAGCGCCTGAACCCTATCTTCTTTGACGGCAGCGAGGACGCGATTGCAGCTGACGCCTGGCTTCAGGACATCGAGATTATCTTGGGAGCAGCCAGGACTCCAAAGGAAGAGAAGCTGGCTGTAGTGCGCCTACAATTATTGAACTTAGCCCGCACTTGGTGGACGATGTTAGCAGTTGGATTGGCGACCCCTGTCCCATGGGCGACGTTTAGTGACAAGTTTCAGATCAAGTACTTTGATGCAGTGGCTCGATATGATCTGCAGACGAGATTCACCAATTTGAAGCAGATGAGCAGGACGGTCGATGGATATGCGGCCGAGTTTTCAAGACTGAGTCGGTTTGCTCCCACCTTGGTGGCAACCGAGTTGGATCGAGCAGACCTAGAGATTATTCTAGCGGTGGAGCAGTTCGAACATCAGACTTTTGATGTTGTCTTAAGGGCAGCTAGGAAGCACGAATATACCTAGCAGAGGATCGTGGATCGAACCAGAAGCAGGAAGAGGTCCCACGGGCAGATGGGTCTGTCCTCAGCACCAGCCCCAGCAACTAAGGCTTTGACTATTGGAGTTCCCCGAAGGGCGAATTCGGTTTCGTCGGTTCAGCACTCGACACCGACGTTCCCTCGGCAACAGAAGCAGAAGCAGTCTTCCGCAATGGGCTGCACTCATTGTGGGTAGCCAGGACACGTTGTTTCGGAGTGTCGCAGAGCACATGAATTGTGCTTGGCTTGTTGGGCACCGGACCACATGATAGCGTCCTGCCCGAATAGAGCCAGTTCATCATCGTCGAACCTAACTAGTCCATCGGTTAGGGGACCAACCCCAGCACCAGTGCAGCACCAGTACCAGCCTCCGAGGCCATTGCCGCCTCAGGCACAAGCCTTCCAGCAGCAGAGACCCCAGCAGTATGTCCAGACCCAAGCTCAGATGCAGAACCGGCAGAGAGGTTTCTCGCAGGATGTCTTCCTCATGCCTTATGCTTTTAAATTCCTTGCTTGCATGAATGATTGCTTGATTGGCTGCTAGTCATAGCTTGCTCGTGATTAGTATAGCTTGTTCCGACATCTCTAGCCTCTTGATTAAATTTCGAGGATGGAATTCTTTTAAGGTGGGTAGAGTTGTCACTCCCGTTTTTTGTTATACGTATTTCCAGTATACGTGTACGGATTTCCGATCCGTATTTTGACTTGTCTAGCATGGCTTGGTTTGGTCATGATTTAATCTTAACTTGGTTTATTTGATTTGGTTTGGTTCAAGTTGACTTGGTTTAGCTTGCTTGGTTTATTTTGGTTTGGTTTGAGATGGTGAGACATACTATATAAGTCAACTCCACTCTCTCTCCATTATTTACATTTACTTCTTCATCTTCTTCATTTACTCCTCCTACCTATCAAGCCTAGGCAAGTGCAACTTGCTTCATAATGGATCTCAAGTTTTATTGTTCTATTCTCTTTTTTACTTGAATCTAAACCGCTTTAGAACTTTACATCTTTGGATTTGATGGATGGATTCTTATAGATCTAAGTTTGTAACTTTTTCGATTTTTCTTGGTTTTGATCTCTCAAACTTGGTTATTTTCGAAATCTAATGGTTCCATGTTGTAGGAAATTTAATTCTACCCAATTTTGGCTTTTGAACCGCTTGATTTCGAATTCGTATAGGAAAGTTATGCCATTTTCTTGTTCATGGGTTTCCCACACCTTTTGGTGTTGTCGGGACGATGAACAGTGCCGCGCACAGTGTCTTCGCTGCCGCGCGACCGCGCGCCGTGCTTGCGCGCAACGTGCGCCGTGCTTGCGCGCAACGTGCGCCGTGGGCACTTTTGCCCTCGCGCGCATTACAACTTGCGCGGTCGCGCGGCCGCGCGATTTTCTGCCGCGCACCCGCGAGCCGTGCTTGCGCGCAACATGCGCCGTAGGCGATTTTGCCCGCACGCAATGCGCAACTTGCGCGGTCGCGCGCCCGCCGCAACGTGCGTCGTGGGCAGTTTTGCTCGCGCAACTTGCGCGCAAGTCACTCCAAATGACTGTTTTTGTCCGTTTGAGCTATTTTGTAGCTGAAATATTGAAAAACTCAAAACATGAAAGTTGTAGATCTTTTCCTTGGCTTCAAGATTATGTTACTAATTATTTTATGCAAGTTTCTCTCATTCATGATAATGTATGGATAGAACACGTTGGTGGCCTGTTAAGGCGCACTCTTAACAAGTAACAAGTAACATGACATGATAGTGGCCCGTTGTGGCGCACTCTTAACAAATAACACTACATGATAACTCTTGATAGTGACCCATCGTGGTGCACTCTTGATAAGTAACTTGACATGATAATTCTTGATGGTGGTCCGTCGTGACGCACTCTTGACAAGATAAGTAATCTTGGTAGTGGCCCGCCGTGGCGCACTCTTGACAAGTAATCTTGATAAGTAATCTGACATGTAATCTTGAATATTGTTGCGACGGCTATCTTGACATGCTGAATAATAACTAGTCTTGACACCGTGGGTGATTGTTCTTGAATGTGCTTGTATAAGCTACCAGTCTCGTCTCGCATCATGTCTAGGACTTACATTCCTGGTTACCACGGTCAGGAATTTATGCTGAATCTGACTAGGTTAATTACTAGATTGATCAATGTAGCTCGTATAGAGAGATGTTTCCAGTTACAGGCGATCCCGTTATCTGGACGCCTTGAGTGCATTTGTAGCCTGCCGTCGAGTAGGGCACATTTCCAGCCCACTGTCATATGGGGCACTTCTTGAAATAAGTAATATGCACACTGTCATGTGTTGCACTCCAAGTCACCTAATAATTCTTGATAACTCTTACATGAACCTCGCCTGGATAACCTGGATAGCTGCAGGGCTTGTGACTGCCGGAACATCTCATTGCATCTTGCTAGTAACTAGGCTTATGATAACCCTAGTTAGTTAAAGTATCAAACCGTACTCTTTGCTTGGCCGTGATTGATGAATGGAGTCTAGTCTTGTCTTAGACAATGCCAGTACATGATTACTTCGAGACATTTTACAGTTTATGCTTTACTTGTCGATAATTGGTTAGAGACTAAGTTCTGTTCAGGCAAAGGGTTACAATCCCGGTCCTTGTTTGGTTTACGGGTTGTAACTTGGTTACCAGAATAGTTTCGTAGTTATCTTATCGTTTATCACCCTACTTTCACATTTCCCTTTTTTTGTTATTATTATGCTGTGTTCTAACTTGCTGGTTTTAGTTCCTAAGTGAAGCCTCCCTTGTGGCACTTGCTCTTTCTGGGGTCTGACCCAGCTAGTTTTGTATGACCAGATTTCGGAGTAGCACTCGAGGATCTTTCGGCTTTCCAGCCAGATGGTGAACACTAGACGTAACCCTGGCAACGAGTGGGTTTTATTTTGCTCTCCCGCTCTATTGCAAAATTATTCTTTTGAGGCGTTTAGCCGCCGAGCAAGTGTTAGCTCGTGTTGAATACTTTACTTATTGTCTGCCTACGGGCTGTAACATGATTAACAAATCCTAGGGTTGATCATGTATGACTGAAACTCTTGCTACTCGCATTTTGTACGACTAGTTTCATGATCATCTGTATATAAAATGTATGGGACGCCTTAATATTAAGTATCTGATGGTCTAACATCTTGTAACTATTATCACTTGCTTGAGATTGAGACACTAGGCTTGTTCTTGAGCATAAGAGACTGATAGCTTGTAGATAAACCCTCATACATCTAGACAACCGTGACCGTATATCGAGGTGGATTACACTTCTATATACGTAGCTGGTTGTGTCTGCCCCCGCTCTCTCCAGTATTCTGGTTCTGGGGCGTGACAACATCAAGGAAGTACGCCAATACAAGCATATGGTATGAGAGCGAAGACAGCGACTCAGAAGACGAACAATCGGATGACGCTGCAAATGTATGCTTGATGGCTTGCGATCAGGTAACCACTAATCCTCTGTTTGATCCTTATGATGATTTCACCTTTGAGCAACTAGGAGAGGCTTTCAGTGACCTGTTAAATGACTACAGGAAACTGCGTAGTAAATATGAAACCTCTAAGAAGGTACTTAAAGAGTACAAAGGTGAGATAGGAAGACTTACCAACCAACTAGCTGATGTTAGAAATAATGTTTCTTCTATTGAGTCTGGTGAGCTTTCTTCTATTAAGTTGTTGTTACACGAGACTATCAAGTTATCCAAAGAAAAAGACCAAACTATCATCCAGCTAAAGGAAGACCTATCTAAAGAGAGAAAGTCTCCAGTGTGTACAAGTCAGAATGGAAACACTTACATCTGACTATACTAGATTATATGACACCTCCAAAAAGTTGGAAATTAGTTTAGAAAAATGGCCTGAAGTTGCTGCTTCCAATTCTAACACGTGTCAATTATCGAATCATCGGAACACACCCAAACCAAACACTGTCAGACCAAACCATACCAAACCACCGCCCAAGAAGACTAGACATGCATTTTTTCTATACTAGAAAACCAAAACCTACCAATCATGCACCTCACACAACTTTCAACACTCAACATGCAAAATGTCATTATTGTGGCCTCATTGGTCATATATCCTCTGCATATAGAATCAGAAAGTTAGTAGATTTAAATGTTTATGCATGAATACCAAAGACTAACATGTCAGGACCCTACAAGAAATGGGTTCCAAGAGTTTCATCTGCAAACTGTTTTGTAGGTAGGACGCCCTTCACATGCTAGAAGCAAATGGATCCTCGATAGCGGTTGCTCACGGCACATGACCGGTGATGCATCATTATTCGCAACACTGTCGAAGAAGAATAAAGAAGGATACGTCTCCTTCGGTAATAATTTGAGAGGGTACATAATTGGTATCGGTGACATTGGTAAGGCTCCCTACCCAGGCTACCCTGTGATTAAAGATGTCTGTCTAGTTACCGAGTTAAAACATAATCTCCTCAGCATAAGCCATTTAGCTGATCACGGTTATGGCATTAACTTCTTCAAAGAGAAATGTACTATAGTTGATAGCTCAACTGGCAGTACTATCTTTGAAGGTATCAGGGAAGACAACATATATGTTTTCTATCTGTTAGAAGATGCTAACAAAGCAGGTAGATGCTTGATGGCCAAGAGCATTGAGAGTCAACTATGACATATGAGGCTCGGTCATGCAAACATGGACACAATTTCAAAACTATCCACAAAAAAGTTGGTACGCGACTTACCAGACGTATCTTTCAAGAAGGATACAGTATGTAGCGAATGTGAAAAGAACAAAGCTACCCGATCCGTCTTTAAGTCCAAGAACGTTGTAAGTGCCACTAGATCTCTACAATTATTGCATATAGATTTATTTGGACCTAGTAGAATTGCTAGTCTAGGTGGTAAGTTATATGTATTTATCATTGTAGATGATTTCTCTAGATACACGTGGATATATTTTCTTGTATGCAAGAACGATGCTTTGTCAGAATTCGTCACCTTTTGCAAGAAAGTACAGAATGAAAAAGGTTTCATGATTACTCGCATTCATAGTGATCATGACGGCGAATTTGAGAATGCAGAGTTCAAGCAATTCTGTGACACACACGGTTATTTGCATGAGTTTTCCTGCCCTAGGACTCGACAACAAAATGGAGTTGTGGAACGTAAGAACAGGACTCTATCTGAAATGGCTAGAGTAATGTTGAACCAGTTTAGTCTACCTAGATACTTTTGGGCTGAAGCTGTCAATACAGCGTGCTATATTCTCAATAGGGTTCTGATTCGACCTATATCGAAGAAGACTCCCTATGAGTTATGGTTTGATAGAACACCCACTGTTTCATATTTCAAGATATTTGGTTGTAAATGTTTTATTCTTAATACTAAAGATAACCTGAGTAAATTTGATGAAAAGGCCGATGAAGGTATCTTTTTAGGTTATGCGGCAAAGAGCAAAGGGTACATAGTCTTCAATAAGAGAATCTTGATCATCGAAGAATCAATTAATGTCAAGTTTGATGAACTAAATCAACATTCAGTCGATGACGATAATGAAGACGTAAGTACACCAAGTACAGCTACTGCAAAACATTCACACAAAGATGCAGAACCTTCACACCAAGCACCAGCTGAGTCTTCAAGCAAATCACATACAGAACCAGAAGCCGGAACCAGCAATCCTGAGGATATGCCAAAAGAGATGAGATTCTTGGCAGATCATCCAAAGGACTTGATAATTGGTGAGATTACCAAGGGTGTAAGTACTCGTTCCTCTAATAAAGATATAGCTTCGTGTGTTGCTTTTATCTCACAGCTTGAACCCAAAAACATTGAAGAAGCATGTAGTGATAATTTTTGGTTAAATGCTATGCAAGAGTAATTAAACCAATTCGAACGGAATCAAGTTTGGGAACTTGTTTCCAAGCCCATTGATCATCCGGTCATTGACACCCGTTGGGTATTCCGAAACAAACTGAACGAGAATGGTTTAGTAACTCGTAATAAGGCTCGACTCGTAGCTCAAGGATACAATCAAGAAGAAGGTATCGACAACGATGAGACTTATGTCCCAGTTGCGAGATTAGAATCCATTCGCATGTTATGTGCATTTGCATGTTTTCATAATTTCAAATTATTTCAAATGGATGTTAAAAGCGCATTTTTAAATGGTTTTATAAAAGAAGAAGTTTATGTAGCTCGACCTCCAGGTTTTACTGATTTCAAAAATCCTGATTATGTTTTCAAGTTGAAGCCTTATACGGTTTGAAACAAGCCCCTCATGCTTGGTACGATCGTCTAAGCTATTTTCTACTTGACAACGGTTTTTCAAAGGAAAAGGTTGACACTACACTGTTTATAAAATCTTTGAATAGCAATCTTCTTTTGATTCAAATCTATGTAGATGATATTATTTTTGGATCCACTGATGAATCTCTTTGTCAAGAATTTTCAAAGTGTATGCAGAATAAGTTTGAGATGAGCATGATGGGAGAGCTGAAATTCTTTCTCGGACTGCAAATCAAACAAACCAACAATGGGACGTTCATAAATCAAGCAAAGTACACAAGATTTATTAAAGAAGTTCGACCTGGAAGCAGTCAAACCACTTAACACTCCAATGGCGACTTCAACCAAGCTTGATATTGATGAACAAGGCAAACCCGTCGACTTACGTAAGTATCGAGGTATGATCGGTAGCTTACTGTATTTAACTGCTAGTCGACCTGATATTATGTTTAGTGTTTGCTTGTGTGCACGTTTTCAAGCCAATCCTAAGGAATCACATCTGTGCGCAGTTAAGCGTATCTTCCGATAACTTAGATGCACTTCTTCTATCGGCTTATGGTGTCCTAAAATCACGTCGTTTGACCTAACCGGTTATTCTGATGCTGATTTTGCTGGATGCAAAGTAGATAAAAAAAGTACCAGCAGCACATGTCATTTCCTAGGAAAAGCCCTAGTCTCTTAGTTTAGCAAGAAGCAAAATTCTGTCGCATTATCAACAATTGAGGCCGAGTATATCGCCGCAGGACATTGTTCACAAATTTTGTGGATGAAGCAAACTTTAGAAGACTTTGGACTACATTTCACACACATACCCATTTTCTGTGATAACACTAGTTCTATTAATTTGACTAAGAATCCAGTATGTCATTCTCGTATTAAGTATATCGAGATTCGACATCATTTTCTTAGAGATCATCAACAAAATGGAGATATAGACCTTGTATACATAGACACACAGAATCAATTGGCTGACAATTTCACAAAATCTCTAGCGGAAGATCGTTTCAATTATTTACGTCGAGAATTGGGAAATTTAGATGTCAATAATATTAATTAATTTGTTTTATTAATTAATTTTTCAATACTCAATAACTGTTTTTGAGACAAGCCTACAAAGAGTATGTCTGTCACCACGACTACGGTCGAAGCGAAGCGGTACTTAATTGTTCCCCGGTGAACTCCCGTTAGCTGGGACAGTACTCCTACAGCTAATCTGAAACAAACGCTGAGTAACGAAAATTAATTTAGAAAATAATATTAATTATATTATTTGAAGTTTAAAATTACTAAACTTTGAATTAAATATTTGAAATGAGTTGATGAAAAGGATGTGGCCCACAAGTTTTTTTTAAAACTCAGGATAACCCTAGGCGAATTCGGTCCGAATTCGGCCAGAGTTCTGTTGGTGTTATATACTTTTTAGTCAGAACCCGAGGCCCCCTGCTCTTCATCTCTTCCAAATTTCATCAAAACAGCAGCAACAGCCGCCCGAAGTCCCCCAAAACCCTAGTTCTTCTCCACATTGTTGCTTCCAATCTACGTGGAGAAATCAATCCAAACTTTAGATTCATGCGGAGAATTCATCCCTCTACAACATACTTGAATTTCAGAAGGTATAACTCCTTCCCTCCACTTTCAATTTCGTAGGGTTATCTAGTTTTGGGAAAGAATGCCGAAGAGATTCAATCCTTCCAAGAGAAAGAAGACTAATGCCAATGAAGATGCATCATCTTCAAATCCGAATACGGATTTCCTCTTTTCCCCGGTCCAATCGGGTGACGGCGGGTCGGATGAGTTTTACTTCAAAACTCATGACCAAGCTTTGCTATGGTATGCCGACTTTGCCATGCGTACAATATGCACAGGCGCTCCGATCAAATGGACTGTATTTCCATATCACCGTCCTTTGTTTGAGGCATTAGGGTTACACCGTCTCGTTACCCAACAATTCCTATAGCTACTAATGCCCCTCGACTATTTTACTATAACTTCGTGTTAGACACTTTTACCGCAAGAACTCGTGTTGGCGGGATCGATATCGAGTTCGATGATGCGTTGCTAGCGGAAATCCTTGGTATTCCAAACGAAGGTGCCCCGCTCGATGACATCACCGACTTTGACTTTCCGGAGGGCACGACTCTTGTTAGTTTCAAGAATGAGCTTTGTGCGCCAGCAAATGCTCGTTCTGGAAATTTTAAGGCCAATAACTTGAACTTGTTTAACTACGAGTTACATCGCATCATCTATTCCGCCATTCTTTCGAAATCCACTTCGAAAGATGATGTCACTGCACTTGTGCTATCTGTCCTCTATCACATTCTTAAGGGAATTCCTTTTTCTGCCCCTAAGACTATCATCCAGATGATAGGAAGATGTCGTGGAAGAGACCGCAATCTCTCTTATGCGATGCTTATCCCTCGAATCTTTCAGCATTTTGATATCGATTTATCCACTTGCGCTCTGGACCCTGAGCCCAAGTATCTTCAGCTTTCTCGTCACAGCACTGCTTCTGCTCCTGCACCTTCTGCTCCTGCTCCTACTGCCCCTGTTCCTCCTCAGACCTACCCTATGACTTTTGAGGGTATCCATCAGCACCTTTCGAATATGCAGACTTTCTTTGTTGACAATTCCATGGAACATGAGTTCCGTGATGTGACTCGGTTCCAGGTTATTGCCAACTCGTTTGCCGATCTCTGATTTGCTTAGACGAGTCATTCTGTCAGTTCTCTTCCTAGAGACCCTGCTGTATCTGGTTACCGCATTGAGGATGAGGCGTTCCATTCTCTGTTCCAGCCAAGGAACGATTATGATGGGTACCGTGATTTGGGTGCTACTCCACACACCTCTGGAGCTGGCACATCTGGACCTGGTCCTTCTGGACATGGTGGTCGTGCCAAGACTACTACTACTGATGATGATGATGAGGATAAGATGTGATTTAGACATTTTAGTCTAGTTTGTCGTACTATTGTGACTGTTTATTGTCTTTTTTTACTTGAAAATGCTCCGACATTCCAAGCTAGTATCCGTACTTTTATTTGGGCTAGTTTTAGAACTTTTTGTGACATTTTCTGTGATGTTTGTCTGTTAAACATCGTTTATATTATCTACTTTAGAGATTTATCTCAGTTTAGTACTATTTAGCATATCTCGTTATAGCACTCTTTATCATGCTTCGATTTTTTTTAATATACCATGCATGTGAACACTATAAATATTTTTTATATTTTTTTTGTTTCTTCACTGATTATTGCGTATGCATATATTGCGGGAGAGATTTCTCTTTTGCAATTATTTTGCTAAGTGACAACGGGGGAGAAATAAAATCTAACGTCTTTTCTTAATCTTTTCTTTGTAAGATTACAGGAACAATTTTTTTTATCGAAATCCGTCTTATCAAAGATACCAAAGATATTATATCAGTCAAGGTTTGTCAATTATCAAAATGGGAGAGATTGTTGGCCCATTGGTCATGGTCAAACATAATTTTAATAATTGATCAAACTTTGCCTCGATATACGGAGCTACTCAGATGTTTACTTAAGACGTTTTAGGACACTTGTACACTGATCAAGATCAGATATCTACTCAGTTCAAGACCGGAGCTATGTTTGCCAATCGAGTCTGTATTTCTTTATGCAATATAATTTTTACTTTTATTGAGTCTATGAATACATTGTACACCGAGTCGTACTGGCAAATAGGCTATCCAAAATCATTTTTAGAAATGACCTATGTTTTTTGAAAAACATCCCTTATTTCAAAAGCTTCTGAAGGATTTTAAAAAGCCCAAAAGTCACTTTTGAAAAATCCTGACCAACCCTGACAGAACTCGGCCCGAGTTCGGCCAGAGTTCGGTTAGTGACCGTTTGATTTTCGAACGTTTGAAAAACTTGGTCTTCCTTCAGTTGCGGATTGTTACATAGAATTCTGTCCGAATTCTGTTCGAATTCTGCCAGAGTTCTGCCTTTGGAAAAACTATAAATAGAGAAGAATTCTGATCATTTCAAATCACTCATTCACTTTCATCTCTTCTCTTCTAAGCTTACGTTTCTTTCCAAAGAGTTTTAAAAAGCTTTCAGTTTCAAATCCCAAGCCAGTTACAATTCTCTAGTCAATTTGCCGGTACGGTGCGGTCTATAAGATTTCAGAGAAATTGTAATCAGAGGCTTGATTGAAGAAAGACTCTTCAAAATTGAAGTTGGTCGAGTTCTTCGTATCAAAGCTCACGTCTGTAGAAGTTGCAGGGACTTCGTATGAAAACTTGCAAGATTTTCCAATAGTGGATTCAACTGGAAGCTAGAGTTCTTCCGACTGGACTAGTCCTCACAAGAGGGAAACCAGTATACATCACTGTGTTTGCGTTTGCCTTCTGATCTCATTTCTTTTACAGTTATTGTTTTGTGATTATTGATTTAATTCTGTGATCTTACTGCTAACAAGTTTTTAATTAGTAATAATCCGCTGCCTACTCTATTCACCCCCCTCTAGAGTATTCTGCTTTACGACTTTGTTCCTACAAACATCACATATTGCGTCGTACCGCATGGCATTTTAGAAGCAAATATTAGGCTCAATAATTAAGTTGCATATTGTGCATCTATTTCCTTTACTTAACTAGTGACCTACACGCGGATTGCCGCTAGCATGCCGACTTAGCCTATATAAGGGTCACTGGCGGCACGCTATCATGGACTTATAGTTTGGTGTAGACGACGATTCTTGCAGCACGGGTAGCGAGCCCCACTGAAGTTTTTGAATCACTCGTGCTAGAACACGACATGGCTATCATGTTTCCTCCTAGGCCGAATCGATCACGTGGCCCCGGGATACCGTTCGAGGAAACACGCCCATGTGCACAAATTTGTCTATGACCATGCAAGGTCTCTACTCGAACTTATCATACTACTCAAGCCATTGGTTATCTCAAACTATCCATCTCGATGTAGCTCCCAGTCCAGGGACAGCCTCGGCGATCCAACGGTTCCGAAACTTTAATGCTTTACCTTCAAACTCAGGGACGACTATTTGATATCCTTCATACCAAACTAAATGAAACACATCCTACGAAGTACCTCAACACTGTTATACTTTATATGACAATCATTGCAACCGTGTGAACGTATATACTGTGACACTAAGTCAATAGTCTATGTGCTAGCATATCAAAACTCTACTTTAAAGAAGACGTGAATGTGTGTAGGGCAAATGCCAACTTAAAATATGATATAAAATACTATATAGCAATCAATAATATTTTTATGTTCTATACAATGTAATACAAGATAGGATTATTCTCTTAGCTATGTGGGTTCATCTCTTTTATTAGCATGTATCAACTTCGACTAGCGAAACAAGCCGTGACATCACTTTATTAAGTATAAAATAAGACAGAGGCGAGTTCATCGAAGCCACCCACCTGAACGAGAAGTTGCCTTGACCGAGCAGGGCTCATAGCAAGTAACTGCATAGCCAAATCCGAACGTCGTTTTGTCAATGATTCATCTTGTTGAACTGGGCGGAACGGGACACTACAGTCCAGCCTCACCATCCCGCTACCTTCTAGTGCATTGTGGATCCCCTCGCCCGACGCTCTTATCACTAAGTCTCCAAGAGCTTGGTTCCTGCTAAAAAGAAGAAATAATCTCAAATTTTGTTTTGTTGATGTTGTTGCTTCTTGTAATTATTTAAGTGATATAGAAGAAAGCAGGAAGAAGAAAGGGATACATAGAAATGTCTATAAAAATACATTGAGACGTGGGCCTCTTACTTTTACTTCGTGTAAACAAAGTAAATCAACAGCACATGTATAAGTGATATAGGTAAAATTCCCCAAAACCCCCTCTATAAATCCTTAAATGCAACTTAGCTTAAAACTTATTTAATGCAAATTAAGCTTAGAGCTAATGGATAACTATAAGTTTAACTTTAAATAACTTATTTGTTTAACTTTGAATTATATATGTTAAGCTTTTTTTTAGTGTTGTATTTAAGCTAAGTTTAAATTTAACATTAAAAGTAATGGTATACTATACTATTACTTTCTTTAGGCCTTTAAATAAAAATAATTTTTCTAAAGGTAACCGTGTAACTAAAGTTGGTGAATAGGTTTCACATAAATTAGTATAGTATTTAAGTAAAAGTATATTGGTAGAGTTATATATGCATAGCTTAATATATCTCTATTTAAACCTCAATATTCCATAAGAGCTTCCCTCAACATCAGCCTATTAGGACTACTAACTTGTATCCTTTGATCCTAAAATCAATTAACTAACAAGCAACCAACCTACTAGTATATGGATTCTGATTATTGTGCTTGTGTTTGTGATTGTATGGGATTGATCATGGTATTCGACTAGAATGAAATCGTGGGTATCATAGATTGTGTGATCGGAACTATCAACCGTTGTTTCGCATGGAGTACAAGACAAGTACTTGTTTATTGCTTTCATGTACAATTACTTTATATTGTTCATCTTTCATCCATGCACGTTTACCTTTCGTGTCTTTGAGTACTTACATACACATGATAGCGGAGTCATCGATTCATATTCATGTTTATTTTTGCACTGTCTTCATGATCGTGGTATCAGATTTGGGTTTCAGAAAAGTACAGTTACTAGGCACGTAGACCTCCTTCGTGTAACGTGCTTTATGAACTAGAGAACATGTTATATTTTCGTACCGTGAAATTCTACTATAACTCGTGTGACGTTCTCAAGCACTTATAAGTACGTGTTAGCCCCTTATCCATATATAGCTTGTCCAAGGGTTAAAAGTTGTGTTTCCAAGAACACATGAACACTTATTGTATATTCTATATCATACTTGTTGCCTATTTTTATCGATTCATCTTGTTATAAGTTACTTGTCCATATCGTTCATGCTTCAACTGTTTATCTGGTTATCATGTTAAAGTTTTACTTGCTTTATATTGTGCTTGTATCTTGTTGGCGTAGACTTGTATTTGCTCCAATCTTGACTGGATACGTTGACAATTTTAGGTGATTTTTCTTTCTTTGTGATCGACACGGTGATCATATCGTTTCTCCAGTGGTGTATAGCCTAATGTGGTATATTTTTTCTTCCGTATACCATATAGCCTAATAAATTAGTTAGTGTTGCATAGTATGCATATCGTCATATATTTTCATAGTTTAGTTGTGGATGTTATTGTAAAATATTATAGATATGATTATGTATAGAACATTTAGATCATACACATCGTACTATTGTCGATGCTACGGCGTAGGCTGGACTTGGTCACGTATTAGTATCCCAAAGTGGAAGCGGGTTGTGACAAGTTTTTATGGTAGTCCATACTGGTCGAGTCTTCGCAAAAGGTGTGAAGTCGTGGTAGTACTTAGTCTAGCCGTACTACTGCGAGCTTGTGAGTAATTGAATAATTAATGATTTAAGGATGCATCCACAACTAGTATTATATGATTTAAGGATGCATAGAGATTTTGTCTTAATTGTTCATACCATTTTCTTTCTTGTGCTTGACTAAAACATTCCCAAATTATTCTCTCGCTTGACTTTTCTCGATTATTTGATAACTATTTTGGAAAATACCTCATGGATTTGGCCGTAGGCAACTTCGAAAACCTATATTATTTGACATGGTAGATGTGCAATGCAGCCATCCGTTCGAATTATGGAACAAGAAAATTATTTGCAACCAGAAGCACACTGACAATGCAGTAACTTCAAGTGACATGATCACAGAGATATGGTTATCGAATTTTACCTAGACTATATTCTATGCATCCTGATTTGGCTTTATATCGTCATTGATTTTTTTTTGTTATTTTGTTCTTGCCTTGCTTGATCGTAACCTTGTTTAATGTTGGAATGAATTGTTGGACCAAGCCCTAGGTCCTTGTTATCTCTTTACTTATTAATGACCGGACTAGAAAAATTATGTAGACATTCTAGTGAAGCTAGATAAAATTGTTTGTGTGATTGTGATACTTTGATAATCAAGGGTATGACTTTGAGTCTATACTAGATATATTTTACTATTAAGTTTGACAAGGATGATTTTAAGTAGTTGGTATAAACGATTCATTATGATAACACATTTTGTCACGCCCCAGAACCAGAATACTGGAGAGCGGGGGCAGACATAGCCAGCTACGTATATAGGAATGGAAACCATCTCGATATACGGTCACGGCTGTCTAGATATGTGAGGGTTTTCTACAAGCCAACAGTCTCTTATGGTCATGAACAAGCCTAGTGTCTCAATCACAGCAAGTAAGTAAAGTCACAAGATGTATGATCATTAAATATACAATAATAAGGCGTCCCAAATATCACATATTCAGCTGATCATGAAGCTAGTCATTACAAAATGTTAGGACTAGCAAGAGTTTAGTCGTACATGATCAACCCTAGGATTTGTCAATCATGTTTACAGCCCGTAGGCAGACAGTAAGTAAAAGTGCATCGAGCTAACAGGTGCTCGTCGGCTAAACGCCTCAAAAGAATAGTTTTACAATAAAGTGGGCAAAACAAAAAGGAAAATCCACTCTTGGCCCGGATTCCGTCTAGTGTTCACCATTGGGCTAGAAGCTTGGTAGATCCTCGGGAGCTGCTCCGAAATCTGGCCACACAAAACCAGCTGGGTCAACCCCAGAAAGAGCAAGTGCCACAAGGGGGCCACGAAATAAGAACAAAAGCCAGCAAATAACACAAGAAAGACTAATATTAAACAAGAATTACGAAAACATGTCTGGATGATATACGACGAGATAACCATGAAACTATTCCGATAGCCAGGTTACAACCCGTAAACCAAACAAGGACCGGGGTTGTAACCCTTCATCTGAACAGAGCTTGGTTTCCCACAATTTATCAGCAAGATAATAATGTAAGAAATCAAGACAGGAAGCAATCTTGTACGGGATCAAGACATAGCTAGACTAGTTATACCTCATTCAATCAATCACGGCCAAGCAAATCCTACGGCTTACTACTTTAACTAACTAGGGTTATCACAGGCCTAATTACTATCAAGATGCAGTGAGATTGTTCCACAGCCACAAGCCCTGCAGACCATCCAGGTTACCCAGAACGAAAGATTAGGGTTGAATTCAGGTGGGTACATTGTCCAGGAGACACATGTACCCTTAGGTGACTTAGAGGGTGCAACACCTGACAGTGTGCTGGAAATGTGCCCTACTCGACGGCAGGCTACAAATCCCTGGAGCGCCCATGTAACGGGATTGCCTGTAGCTGTGTCATCTCTTCATGACTACTGTATTATTCTAGTTATTAACCTTAATCCATTTTAGTAGGTACTCCTGACCGTGGTACTCAGGAGTCCCATCCTAGACATGATGCGAGACTGGACAAGTGGATTTAACAAGCAAGCAAGAAAGAACCACCCACGGTGTCAAGGCAGGTCAAGTTAGATTATCAGGTCATGTCAAGTCAGGAGTGCGCCGCCACGGGCCACTATCAAGTTATCAAGATAATCATGTCAGGTTGGTCATGTCAGGAGTGCACCACTACGGGTCACTGTCATGTTATGCTAGTTTCTTGTCATACCACGCCATGTACAATAGTCATTCCAAACATGCTAAGTAAAATCAAGTTTATGACAAAAGACGTAAGGATATAAAATGGGCACAAAATATCTAATAAAATATCAAAATACAGGGCAATAGAAGATCCAATGGATTAAGCAAGGGGTCAAGGGGCAGCATACGTGCAAAAGCACGCACGCAAGGCTCGCTCAAGTCTGCATACCAAGGCACACTCCAGGCAGCGTACGTGAGAAAGTCACGCAGGCTCACTCAAGGCAGCGTACGTGAGAAAGTCACGCAGGCTCACTCAAGGCAGCGTACGTGAGAAAGTCACGCAGGCTCACTCAAGGCAGCGTACGTGAAAAAGTCACGCAGGCTCACTCAAGGCAGCGTACGTGAGAAAGTCACGTAGGCTCACTCAAGGCAGTGTACGTGAGAAAGTCACGCAGGCTCACTCAAGGCAGCATACGTGAAAAGTCACGCACGCTCAAGGGAGACACGCTTCCAATATGAAGCGTACTCAAGTCTGCGTACGCAGCGCTAAAGAGCGCGCGTAGCTCAGTGTGCATGAGCTAAACAGCTCTGCACACTGCTCACTGTCTTCTCCAAACAGCAAGAGCACCATGGAGGAACCCAAGCTTCATAAGTTCATAACTTGGTCATCCGAACTCCAAATCCGGATTTCCAAAGCTCCAACTTGGGTGAAACTGAGAGCTCTTCCACATGGAAACATCAGAAATCCATAAAATCCAACTTAAGTAGCTCAAACCATGCAAAATCCGAAAATAGGAAAACTTAGATCTACAACAAGAGAGACTCCAAATCACAAAAACCCAAGAACTAAAGTTAGTCTCCATGTCCTAATCTAGCAAATGGACCAAGAAAATATGGTTCTCATGAAGTGGCAAGATGCACTTGCCTAGGGTTGAGAGTGTTGTGGAGGAAGGAGAAGAAGAAGAAGAAGGAAATTAATGGTGGTGATAATGAAGAGAGAGAGGTAGGTGGGGATATAAAGAGGGGGAGTTGTGGTGGGGATGAGGGTGTAGCATAAGCTAATGGTGATCCAATACATAAACCAACCCAAACCAACCCAAACCGAATAAAACCAAGCCATGACAAAAACCCAAATACGGGAAATACCAAAATTCCACAAGTTGAGAAAAATAAAAAAATACATGCCAAAATCCAGATACGAATAAAAATACAAAATACAGGAAAATACGGGAAATGAAGGTGACACATTTTGATCATATTGAGGTGAGTTATATTCATAGATGTTACATAATGGTTCTTGATTGTGAGACTACTTATAATTGATGATGTGGTCTCTCAAATATAGACATGTGTAGTTGGACTTAAGGAATATACTTAAGAGTAAACAAAAACTTAGGTATCTTTGATTTAAGGCAAAGCGAAGTATTCATGACAAAATAAAGCTCTCAAGGAACTATTACAATATATCAAGAAGACTAAAGGAAATTTGGCAAGTTGATTTTCATAAAAAAAACCTCAAAGATCTATAGTTTATTGGTGGAATATATATTAAGGATAAATATTAGATCATGGTTCGGAAGAGTATGGTTGTCAAAGGCGTGCCTCGAAGCAAGGCACAACATGTGCGTCTGGCACTTCTCTAGGCAAGGCGCATTTCTCCGGGCGCACCCAAGGCGCGCCTTAGGTGCGCCTTTCATCAAGGCACAACAACGAAAAAGTGCGCCTTATGTATTTTTTTGTTTTTTTTACCAAAAAAGAGAGACATGAAGATAGCCCTTACCTCATACAAGTGGTAGGGAGGTAGCCCTTCTACGGTTGCCAAATTTGGCTACAGTTGAACTTGAAAAACTAAAATTTACTAAAAGCGTAGTATGAAAAATACAAATTCTTGTTAGTTTTTTTGAGTGTTATTGTTGCCATGCTAGTTCACTTGGTTATGTTAACATGTTTTTGTTATGTTATTTGGTGTTATTTCTTATGTTACTAATTTATTTATATTATTTTTTATTTTCCGCCTCACTTCACTCGGGCGCGTGCCTTAAGTGCGCCTTGCGCCTCGGACGATATGAACCATTTGCGCCTCGAGTGCACCTTGCGCCTTTGACTACCTTCTGTTGACACAAAGATACAGTCAACCAAATATTGATAACATTGACTGAATAATACTTGTAATAATTCAATACGACACACGACGACTACATCCAGCTCAAATCAGACGACAGCTCAGTTTTGCAATGTAAGTCTTTTTGAGTATGTATTTTTATAAATTTATTGAGTCTAGACTGATGTAAGCTGAGTTGTGCTGAGCTCTTGAGACTTAACCTATAACCTACCCAAAATCCATAAGCTCCACACATCCAAATAAGCCCATTGGACCTTAAGACCCATTCTGTGCTCTGGAGGCAGAGTTCGGGCCGAACTCTGCCTCCACACAGAGTTCGGGCCGAACTCTGTCCCCTAAGAATCAGCACCCTAATTTTTAGGGTTGGTTGGTTGCTAGTTGTCCAACGGCCAAATATTTGAAAATTCCTACCAGAATTCTGGCCGAATTTTGCCTGGTAATATCCTATAAATAGGCCATGAATTCTCTCATTTTCAATCATCCAATCTTCTCTTCTCTTCTCTCTAAAGCTCAATACAAGCCATACCCTTCTTCATCTACTAGCCACAAGCTCCCTAAGCCTCAAGTGCTCAGCATCTTTCAGTTAGGAGTTTTGTGCAAGAGTTCAAGAAGTCGCTTGGAAAATTCTAAGCATCGCCACTGCGATCCTTTGTAAGAAGTTGACGTGCACTTCTGAAGAAAAGGCACGGGGTGTAACTTCTATTTCATAAATAGTGGATTTAATCCTGAGCTAGAGTTCTCAGGCCTGGACTAGTCCTCCACGAGGAAAACCAGGTTAAAATCGGATGTGTTTGCGTATGCTTTCTTGCTCCTTATTTATTTCCGCATTTACTCTGATTAATTTTAGCTTGTGAAAGAGTTTAATTTTTAATTGGCTATTATCGCTATAAACTTTATTCACCCCCCTCTAGAGTTGCCATCTGTTCTTCAATTGGTATCAGAGCTCTGTTCTCTCAACAAGGACTAACATCCTAGAGCTGATCCATGGCAACCACACAATCCTTGATTTCCAATCACGGTGAAGGGCAGTCCACTCATAGGCCACCTCTATTTGATGGAACTAACTACACATATTGGAAAACAAGGATGAGCTTTTATCTCAAGTCGCTAGACTTTGACCTGTGGACTATCGTCACTGACGGTTACAAAAAGCCCGCCAGAATAGTTGTCAACGGTTATCTCGTTGAGAAATCACATGACAAATATTCTGACGAGAAGAAGAAACAGGCAAGTCTAGACGCGAGAGCTATTAATGCTTTATTCTGTGCTATAGACAGGAATGAGTTCAACAGGGTCTCTACATGTACCACATCTCACGAAGTATGGAGACTTTTAGAAGTGACGCATGAAGGAACCACCCAAGTCAAGGAATCAACGATAAGCCATCTCACTCAAGAATATGAGGCTTTCAAGATGAAGCCAAATGAGACGATCACGTAAATGTTCACAAGATTCCTCGACATCATGAACCCCATGTCTTCGCTCGGCAAACAATATTCAAATCACGAGAAGATTTGCAAGCTACTTAGGGGGCTCCCAAAGATTTGGAACCCTAAGGTGACAGCCATCATAGAAGGAAATGATCTCACAACCATGTCCATGGAGACCTTGATGGAAAAGCTGATGATTCATGAACTGGACCTCAAGGACTTCGAAGAGCCTGCTCCTAAGGCTAAGGAGATCGCACTCAAAGCTCACCGACGGAGGGCTGACCCCGATGAGACGGATGACGACAACTCGGAAGGTGATGATCAAGCTCTCCTTGTCTGCAACTTCAAGAAATTCCTTTACTTTAACCGAAGAAAGAAGGAACCACAAGAAGAAGACAAAGAAGAGCCAACCTGCTACGGTTGCAAGAAGACGGGACATGTCCGAAAAGACTGTCCATACTTAAAGAAAAGCAACCGCTACGAGAAACCATACAAGAAGGCCTCCTCAAAGAAATATGCCAACACAAGTATTTGGCATGAAAGCAAAGCTAGTAACTCCGAGGAAGAAAATGACTATCCTCAAGATACTGCTAATGTGTGCCTAATGGCAACGTCCGACAAGGTATCAAACGAAACTCTTAATGACTTCACTTTTGATGAACTTGGCGATGTTTTCACCGATTTACTTAATGATCACAAAAAGGGCATTGGTAAATATAAACATGCCAAGGAAAAGATCAAAAGTCATGAAGTCGAAATTCAAAGACTTTCTTTACTGCTTGATAACATTAGAGACACTTCACTCACAAATGTCACAGATGAGGTATCTAAGCTTAAAATAAGCTTACATGATGCCGAAGCACGCATTGAACAACAAACACAAGAAATCACAGCACTCAACACGGAGCTTGCAGAAGAAAAGAGTAGACACAAGATTTCTATTACTAAGATATATGGTTTGAATGCTAAAGTTACTGAACTGTAGGCTGTCTCTAAGAAACTAGAGACTAAATTGGGAAAACAGGTTGCTCAACCTCAAACCCAATCTCATGAGACACACACAAAGCATGATACTTCTCATACTAGTCACCCACGTCATCCACCTGCAACACGTAATTATGCTTACATATACACACACTTTCACAAAGCACACAAACCACATGCACGTAAAAATAACTATCATATGTCAAAAAATCATCACCATGTTGCACAAAAACATCACCATCACTCTACATATAGACATCATCACCATGCTACTCCATATAGATAACATCACCATGCCACTCCACATCACTCTACACATAGTCATCATCACCATGCTAATTCTATATATCATTATCACTCTACTTATAGACATCATCAGCATGCTCCTAATATAAATAGGAATGCTACATGTACTTATTGTGGTTTACATGGACACATTTCACCACAATATAGAATTAGAAGATTAGTAGATAGAAAGATATATGCATGGTTTCCAAAAACTAACTTTTCAGGACCCTCAAGAACTTGGGTACCAAAGGTCACATCTACTCTTGATGTAGGTGGACCTTCCCTCCTCAACTAAGAGTAAGTGGATTCTCGATAGTGGATGCTCGCGGCATATGACGGGAGACGCAAATCTTTTCGCATCACTATCGATGAAGAGAGAAGGATATGTATCCTTCGGCAACAACCTAAAAGGTTATATTATAGGTAATGGTATTATTGGTCATCCTCCCTCTCCCGTAATAAAGGATGTCTGCCTAGTGACCGAGTTAAAGCATAACATGCTCAGCATTAGTCATCTTGCTGACCATGGATATGACATTAACTTTGGACAAAATAAATGTTTTATTTATGATAGGTCAACAGGAGACATCGCTTTTGAAGGGATAAGAGAGGATAACATTTATATTTTCTATTTGTCTAGAGATACTAACAATGCAGGTAGATGCCTGTATGCTCATAAAGATGAAAGATTACTATGGCACCCGCGTCTTGGTCATACCAATATGGATACTATATCCAGGCTATCGACCAAGAAGCTAGTTAGAGGCTTACCCAATATCACATTCAAAAAGGACACGGTATGTGTCGAATATGAATTGAATAAGGCAACCAAGTCCTCATTTCATTCTATTAACTCTGTAAGTACTACTAGACCCCTGCAACTACTCCATATGGATTTATTTGGCCCTAGTAGAGTAGCCAGTCTTGGTGGAAAACTCTATGTCTTTGTTATTGTTGATGACTTTTCTAGATTTACTTGGGTTTTCTTTCTTACAAATAAAAGTGATACTATTTCGGTTTTCAAGATTTTTGTTAAGAAAGTTCAAAACGAAAAAGGCTACATGATTACTAGAATCCGAAGTGATCATGGAGGCGAGTTCGAAAATTCTGATTTTGAAAAGTTTTGTGATTCCAATGGTTTTGATCATGAGTTTTCTTGTCCAAGAACTCCTCAACAAAATGGTGTTGTGGAGCGAAAGAATAGGACTCTTGGCGATATGGCTAGAGTCATGTTGAACAAGTTCTCACTTCCGAAATACTTTTGTGCTGAAGCTGTCAGTACATCATGCCATATTTTAAATAGGGTGCTTATTCGTCCTATCACGAAGAAAACACCCTATGAGCTTTGGTTTGGGGGAACCCCAAATGTTTCTTATTTTAGAGTTTTTGGTTGTAGATGTTTTATCCTTAACACCAAAGACAACTTAGGCAAATTTGATGCCAAAGCTGACGATGGTATTTTCCTTGGCTATGCTGTCAAGAGCAAGGGATATAGAGTTTTTAACAAACGCTCATTAATTATGGAAGAGTCTACAAATGTGACTTTTGATGAAGATAACAGTGCAGCAGCTACTCTTGATGATGATGTTGAGCCATCAACTTCTACTCCAATGAATACCACAACCGAAACCAATTCTCTGGAGGGCTTGCCAAAGAAATTCTCTTTCAAGCAGTCACATCCAGAAAATTTGGTGATCGGTGAGGTTTCACGTGGAGTAACTACTAGATCATCATTAAGAGACTCTATTGCTAGCACTGCCTTTATTTCACAAATTGATCCGAAAAACATTTTAGAAGCTTTCAATGATAAATTTTGGATTTCTGCTATGCAAGAGGAACTCAACCAATTCGAGAGGAGCCAAGTATGGGAACTCGTTCCTAGACCGGCTAATCACTCGATTATTGGTACTAAATGGGTTTTTAGAAACAAAGTGAATGAAGATGGTTCTGTCACACGCAACAAAGCTCGTCTAGTAGCCCAAGGATACAACCAAGAGGAAGGTATCGACTACGATGAGACGTATGCTCCTGTTGCTAGATTGGAATCTATTCGGATGCTTTGTGCATTTGCAAATTTTTAAAATTTTAAATTATTTCAAATGGATGTTAAAAGTGCTTTCTTGAATGGATTTATTAAGGAGGAAGTTTATGTAAAACAACCCCCTGGTTTTGAAAATCACAAATTTCCCGACCACGTGTTCAAGCTAAAGAAAGCGTTGTATGGCCTCAAACAAGCCCCTAGAGCTTGGTATGAACGGCTAAGCAATTTTTTGCTTGAGAAAGGTTTTTTTAAAAGGGAAAATTGACATCACACTTTTCATAAAATCTTTCAAGGACACTATTCTTTTAGTACAAATATACGTAGATGATATTATTTTTGGTTCTACTGATGAAACACTCTGTCAAGATTTTGCCAAGTGTATGCAGACCAAGTTTGAGATGAGCATGATGGGGGAGCTCAACTACTTTCTTGGGCTGCAAGTCAAACAAATGTCAAATGGAACTTTCATCTGTCAGTCGAAGTATACAAAGGACATGTTGAAGAAATTCGACCTTGACAACGTCAAACCAATCAGCACTCCAATGGCTACTTCAACCAAACTTGAACCAGATGATAGCGGCAAACCCGTAGATCAACGTAAGTATCGAGGTATGATAGGCAGTCTACTCTATCTTACTGCTAGTCGCCCTGATATTATGTTTAGCGTTTGCCTATGTGCTAGATATCAAGCAAATCCTAAGGAATCACACATGACCGCTGTTAAGCGTATCTTTCGATACCTTAAGGGTACAATTACAGTGGGCCTATGGTATCCCAAGTCAACATCAATTGACCTCATTGGTTACTCTGATGCTGACTTCGCCGGATGCAAGGTCGACCGTAAAAGTACGAGCGGTACGTGTTATTCGTTAGGAAATGCTTTAGTCTCTTGGTTTAGCAAGAAGCAAAATTCTGTCGCACTATCCACAACAGAAGCTGAATACATCGCAGCTGGGCGTTGTTGTGCACAAATTCTGTGGATGAAGCAAACCCTTGAAGACTACAACTTATCTTTCATGCATATCCCAATCTTTTGTGACAACACTAGTGCTATAAATCTCACTAAGAACCCCATTTGTCACTCACGCACGAAGCACATTGAAATACGTCATCACTTTTTGCGTAATCATCAACAAAATGGCACGATTAACTTAGAATACTGATCATCAGTTAGCAGATTTCTTTACAAAACTATTATTCGAAGAGCGCTTCAATTTTCTTTGTCGTGAACTTGGAATTTTAGATGAAGCTGTTATAAATTAAAATCAACCTGCGTAAATATCGAGTATATCGTGATTCTCTTATGATGAACTTGCTATGGGTACAAGCCGAAAGGGTCCTTCTGACAACAAGACATAAAAGCCTAAGCGACACGGTGCACTAGTCCTCAGGACTACCGCTAGCTGGGATCCGGCCCCTGCAGCTAACCCATGGCAGCTTCAAAATATTGAATTATGATATAATTCCTTGTTTATTATACGGTTCATTTTTATTTATCACATGCTGAAATGCTATTTTTTCAACTTCACCTTGCTGCTTCGAGTTCACTATCTGTTATTCGTTGTTTATCACTTGGATCTTTTCTTGTATTTATACTCACATTCTTTTTGGTGTTTCTAACTTAACTATTTTTTTCTTCATATCAGCCTGATTCCTGTTCTGTGAACAGAATCCGGAATTCGGACCGAACTCTGCCCTTACCAGAGTTCGGGCCGAATTCGGCCTGAGTGTTCCAGAACCGGGAACAGTCTCAGCCGCTGATCTTATTTTGATCCAATGGCCATTATTTGCTCCGACCAATTGAAACCCTTCACATATTTTCGGGTTCTCCTCCCTCTTCTTCTTCATTACCACCTTTTCCACTTCTCAAGCACCTTTTTTTTCAAAACCGTAACCCTAATTTCTCCCTTCTAGAGCTCATTTCTTCACCAAACTCAAGGAGAAGGCTTCTTTCTCCATTCTCCTTCATTGTCCATCACTAGTTTGAGGTATAATTTCATACTTATCAATATCTCAAATTTCCTTCATTATCTTTATTGTGTTATGGCTCCACGTTTGTTCAACCGCGGGAAGAGACTTCGGACCAAGGGAGCATCCTCGTCGAATGCTCCTCCTCGCGTTGAATCGCCCGTTGCACTACCCGTTGCACCGGCCGTTGAACAACAACCACCAATCCATCCGTTGTTCAATCCTCCACGTCCACATAATCCAAACACTTTTGACGACCGAATTTTTGTATCACTCGACGCATCAAATGATTGGTTTAGTGATTTTCGGACACGTCCGGTGTTTGCGGGACACCCTATCAACTTTACTATTTTCTCTCAATATGATGTACTTTTTCATGACCGTTGCCTTGATGAACTTGTCACCACAAATTCGGTCATTTATCGTAGTGCTATTCAAATGTTTTACTGCAACCTAACCCATGATGATACACATATTTATTCACGGGTTGCGGGAATTGATATCTCTTTTGATGATTTCGAATTGGCCGAATACCTTGAACTCCAAGAGCCTAACTCATGGAAAAAGCTTGTTGAAGCTCGATCATTTATATTTCCCGAAGGGATTTCACTTGAAAGCTTCAAGGACGACTTGTGTAGCCCTAACACACGTCCTCATAAGCTTTTGGCCAAATTTCTCAATCCCTATTTCTATGAACTTCATCGAATCATTTTCAACACCATTCTACCCAAAGTGGGTTCCACCGATGAAGTCACTTATTTTGAAATCTCGGCATTATATCATCTCCACTTTCATGTTCCCTTTAATCTTCCACGTACCATGATGGACTGGTTGATTAACTGTAGGAAGAAACCAAGATCTTTGGTTTATGCATTATACCTTCCTATGATCTTTCGTACGTTTCATGTACCCCTTGATGAGTGTCCTTTCTTACCTGCCCCTGCCTTCCTCTCTAAGGCAAGGAGGCTTCAGGCGGCCGTTGGCTCACCAGTTGTGAATAAGCATTCTGATGATGAGCCAGATGCCCCTCCTCTTGGACAGGATCCTCCTCCTCCTCCTGCCACTCTCGAGTCTCTTCAGACTATGCTCTGAGATCGCTTCACCTTGGAGGATGATCGTTGGACCCAGCTGGATTACCGGACTACCTTGCAGACGTGTGCCATCAGCAACTCGCTGCACGATATTCGGTATTCCATGTCTCGCCATCCTTCCATGCCCATTCCTATGGAGCGAGACCCTGGTCGTGAGGGATTTCGTATCGATGACCCTTGGGTTCTTCGCTACATGGATCCGGATGCGGCATTCGTGGACCCACGTCGCTCCTTTACTGATCCATCAGACGACGCTGGGCCTTCACGAGCTCGATGATGGATATCGACTGCTACTTGCTGCTGCTACTGAGGATCATAGATTATAGTTTATGCATTTTGATTTTAGTTGCTTTTATGTACTTGGTTTGTATTAGACTTATTATGAGTTGTGACTCTTGAGACTTTGGTAGTTCTATCAGTTTATTTGTCATTTCTTCTATTATGACTCTTGAGACATTTGGTCGTTATATTAGTTTATATGCAGTTTCTTCTTTTTTGGTGTGTTTGCCAGTTATTACTTGTTTATCTTAAATTGCTAAATGCCAAAAGGGGGAGATATGTATATTCTATATTCTTTTTGTCTATGTATATGTGCTTTTTGGAAGAATGTTCTTATCAGGCCAACAACATGCATTATTTACGGGGGAGCTATTCTTAAGCTCAGCACTGATTATGGGGGAGCTATGCTTTTTGTCTTTACATGTGTCCAGGTATGAATATTGAATATACAATTATTATTTTGTCAATTATCAATATGGGGGAGATTGTTGACACAAAGTCACAGTCAACCAAATATTGATAACATTGACTAAATAATACTTGTAATAATTCAATACGACACACGACGACTACATCCAGCTCAAATCAGACGACAACTCAGTTTTGCAATGTAAGTCTTTTTGAGTCTGTATTTTTATAAATTTATTTAGTCTAGACTGATATGAGCTGAGTTGTGCTGAGCTCTTGAGACTTAACCTATAACCTACCCAAAATCCATAAGCTCCACACATCCAAATAAGCCCATTGGTCCTTAAGACCCATTCTGTGCTCTGGAGACAGAGTTCGGGCCGAACTCTGCCTCCACACAGAGTTTGGCTATAGTGGTATCAGAGCCAGGTTTTGTAATTCAGAAAGGTGTCAGGAGTTGACAAGAAAACTAGAGAGCAGAGATGGATGCGAAGCCGGTGCGCATGGTGAACCTGAACGGCACCAACTATCATTATTGGCGGAGCAAGATGAAAGATTTGTTGTTTGTCAAGAAGCTGCATTTGCCCGTATTTGCTTCCGAGCGACCAGGCGATAAATTCGAGGAGGACTGGAAATTCGAGCATATACAGGTGTGCGGATATATCAGACAGTTCATTGACGAGAACGTGTATAACCACGTTGCCAATATTGAGCACGCGAAGATGTTATGGGATAAGCTAGAATCTTGTACGCGAAGAAGACCGGGATAAACAAGTTGTTCCTGATCTGGACGATGATGGGTCTGCGGTACAAAGATGGGGCGTCTATTACAGATCACTTGAGTGATTTCCAGGGCGTGGTTGACCAGCTGCCTTCGATAGGAGTCAAGTTCGACGACGAGGTTCAAGGACTATGGCTGCTATGTACATTGCCAGACTCGTGGGAGATCATACGAGTATCTATGATCGCTTCTGCTCCAGAAGGCGTGGTCAATCTGGAATTTGCCAAGAGCGGGGTGCTGAATGAAGAGATGCGGAGACGTTCTCAGGGCACTTCATCCACATCCCACTACTCAGAGGCACTAGTTTCTGAGAGCCGTGGAAGGGGCAAAAGCAGGGGTCCAGGTGGTGGCAGAGACAAGAGCAGGAGGAAGTCCAAGTGTCGGTACGAGGACTCAGAGTGTTACCACTGTGGCAAGAAGGGCCACATCAAGCAGAACTTTTTCGCTTGGAAGAGAGAGAAGAAGGGCGACAAGGGGAAGCAAGATGAGAACACTACAGCAACGGCCTCGATACATGGAGGCGATGTGATAGTCATAGGTGATAAGATTATCACAAACCTCGCCTACAATGACAATTCTTGGTTGGTGGACTCAGGGGCTTCAGCGCACGTATCTCACAACAGGGCACTATTTGCCACTTATACGACAGGCGACTGTGGAGTATTGAAGATGGACAATGGAGATGTGTCGAAGGCGGTTGCCGTTGGAGATGTGCATTTGAGGACGAAGACAGGTGCAGTTCTCGTTCTCAAAGATATTCGTCATGTCCCTGATATCCGTTTCAACCTGGTGTCGGTTGGATGACGAGGGATTCTTCAGTCTATTCGGGAATAGTCAGTGGAAGCTTTCCAGAGGTTCGATGGTGATTGCCAGAGGAAGCAAGAAGTCTGGTCTTACTATATGGAGGGTAGCGCACAGGGGGCATAGGAGGTTAATGTCGTCAGTGATGCGTCTACCGAGTTGTGGCACAGGCGGTTCGGCCATATCAGCGAGAAGGGGATGAGCTACTTGGTGAACAGGAAGGTTATTCCAGGGCTCAAGTCTACAAAGTTGGAGAAGTGCATGCACTGCTTAGCTGGGAAGTAAAATAGGGTGTCTTTCCAAAGTCACCCAAGTTCAAGGAAGCCGACGTTGCTCGAGTTGATTCACTCGGATATCTGCGGTCCTATGAAGGTAAAATCTATTGATGGTGCTTCTTACTTTGTAACTTTTATTGTGACTGTTCCAGGAAGGTTTGGGTCTATGCCTTAAAGACCAAGGATCAGGTGTTGCCTACTTTCAAAGAGTTTCAGGCCTCTGTTGAAAGAGAGACGGGCAAGAAGTTATTGTGTGTTCGGTCCGACAACGACGGCAAATACATTGGTCCCTTTGATGCTTATTGTAGAGAGCAAGGGATACGACACCAGAAGACTCCGTCCAAGACACCTCAACTCAATGGTGTAGCGGAGCGCATGAACAGGACACTGATGGAGAGGCTGCGCTGTTTGCTGTCAGAAGCAAGTTTGCCAAACAGTTATTGGGGTGAGACTCTTCTCACAGCTGCTTATGTTATTAATTTATCTTCTAGTGCTCCTTTGCAGGGTGATGTGCCTGACAAAGTATGGTACGACAAAGAGCCGTTATACAATCACCTGCGAGTGTTTGGCTGTAAGGCCTTCGTGCATGTACCGAAGGACGAGAGGTCCAAACTTGAGCCGAAGACGAGGCGATGCGTCTTTGTCGGCTATGGTCGGGATGAGTTTGGCTATAGACTCTACGATCCGGTGGGAAGAAAGCTTTACAGAAGCAGGAACGTGGTATTCGTCGAGGATCAGACCATGACCAACACTCAGGATTCCGAGATGCCTTCTGAGGCTGAGGAATTGCCTTTGTTAGAGTTATTTCGCTTCGAGCAGTTTCCAGAGGACATCGCAGAGGATCCAGTTATGGGGGAGCCAGCACATGGAGTTGCACCCAACCTTGATCATCAGCCTGCTGATGATGGTCAGGGTGTCCCAAACTCAAGGAGAAGGCTTCTTTCTCCATTCTCCTTTATTGTCCATCACTAGTTTGAGGTATAATTTCATACTTTTCTATATCTCAAATTTCCTTCACTATCTTTATTGTGTTATGGCTCCACGTTTGTTCAACCGCGGGAAGAGACTTCGGACCGAGGGAGCATCCTCGTCGAATGCTCCTCCTCGCGTTGAACCGCCCGTTGCACCGACCGTTGAACAACAACCACCAATCCATCCGTTGTTCAATCCTCCACGTCCACATAATCCAAACACTTTTGACGACCGAATTTTTGTATCACTCGACGCATCAAATGATTGGTTTAGTGATTTTCGGACACGTCCGGTGTTTGCGGAACACCCTATCAACTTTACTATTTTCTCTCAATATGATGTACTTTTTCATGACCTTTGCCTTGATGAACTTGTCACCACAAATTCGGTCATTTATCGTAGTGCTATTCAAATGTTTTACTGCAACCTAACCCATGATGATACACATATTTATTCACGGGTTGCGGGAATTGATATCTCTTTTGATGATTTCGAATTGGCCGAATACCTTGAACTCCAAGAGCCTAACTCATGGAAAAAGCTTGTTGAAGCTCGATCATTTTTATTTCCCGAAGGGATTTCACTTGAAAGCTTCAAGGACGACTTGTGTAGCCCTAACACACGTTCTCGTAAGCTTTTAGCCAAATTTCTCAATCCCTATTTCTATGAACTTCATCGAATCATTTTCAACACCATTCTACCCAAAGCGGGTTCCACCGATGAAGTCACTTATTTTGAAATCTCGGCATTATATCATCTCCACTTTCATGTTCCCTTTAATCTTCCACGTACCATGATGGACTGGATGATTAACTGTAGGAAGAAACCAAGATCTTTGGTTTATGCATTATACCTTCCTATGATCTTTCGTGCGTTTCATGTACCCCTTGATGAGTGTCCATTCTTACCTGCCCCTGCCTTCCTCTCTAAGGCAATGACGCTTCAGGCGGCCGTTGGCTCACCAGTCGTGTCTGAGCATTCTGATGATGAGCCAGATGCCCCTCCTCTTGGACAGGATCCTCCTCCTCCTCCTCCTCCTGCCACTCTCGAGTCTCTTCAGACTATGCTCCGAGATCGCTTCACCTTGGAGGACGATCGTTGGACCCAGCTGGATTATCGGACTACATTGCAGATGAGTGCCATCAGCAACTTGCTGCACGATATTCGGTATTCCATGTCTCGCCATCCTTCCATGCCCATTCCTATGGAGCGAGATCCTGGTCGTGAGGGATTTTGTATCGATGACCCTTGGGTTCTTCGCTACATGGATCCGGATGCGGCATTCGTGGACCCACGTCGCTCCTTTACTGATCCATCAGATGACGTTGGGCCTTCACGAGCTCGATGATGGATATGGACTGCTACTTGCTGCTGCTACTGAGGATCATAGATTATAGTTTATGCATTTTGATTTTAGTTGCTTTTATGTACTTGGTTTGTATTAGACTTATTATGAGTTGTGAGTCTTGAGACTTTGGTAGTTCTATCAGTTTATTTGTCATTTCTTCTATTATGACTCTTGAGGCATTTGGTCATTATATTAGTTTATATGCAGTTTCTTCTCTTTTGGTGTGTTTGCCAGTTATTACTTGTTTATCTTAAATTGCTAAATGCCAAAAGGGGGAGATATGTATATTCTATATTCTTTTTGTCTATTTATATGTGCTTTTTGGAAGAATGTTCTTATCAGGCCAACAAGATGCATTGTTTACGGGGGAGCTATTCTTAAGCTCAGCACTGATTATGGGAGAGCTATGCTTTTTGTCTTTACATGTGTCCAGGTATGAATATTGAATATACAATTATTATTTTGTCAATTATCAATATGGGAGAGATTGTTGACACAAAGTCACAGTCAACCAAATATTGATGACATTGACTAAATAATACTTGTAATAATTCAATACGACACACGACGACTACATCCAGCTCAAATCAGACGACAGCTCAGTTTTGCAATGTAAATCTTTTTGAGTCTGTATTTTTATAAATTTATTGAGTCTAGACTGATGTAAGCTGAGTTGTGCTGAGCACTTGAGACTTAACCTATAATCTACCCAAAATCCATAAGCTCCAAACATCCAAATAAGCCCATTGGACCTTAAGACCCATTCTGTGCTCTGGAGACAGAGTTCGGGCCGAACTCTGCCTCCACACAGAGTTGGCCGAACTCTGTCCCCTAAAAATTAGCACCTAATTTTTAGGGTTGGCTGGTTGCTAGTTGTCCAACGGCGAAATATTTGAAAATTCCTACCGAAATTCTGGCCGAATTCTGCCTGCTAATATCCTATAAATAGGCCATGAATTCTCTCATTTTCAATCAACCAATCTTCTCTTCTCTTCTCTCTAAAGCTCAATACAAGCCATACCCTTCTTCATCTACTAGCCACAAGCTCCCTAAGCCTCAAGTGCTCAGCATCTTTCAGTTATGAGTTTTGTGCAAGAGTTCAAGAAGTCGCTTGGAAAATTCCAAGCATCGCCACTGCGATCCTTTATAAGAAGTTGACGTGCTCTTCTGAAGAAAAGGCACGGGATGTAACTACTATTTCACAAATAGTGAATTTAATCCTGAGCTAGAGTTCTCAGGCCTGGACTAGTCCTACACGAGGGAAACCAGGTTAAAATCGGTTGTGTTTGCGTATGCTTTCTTGCTCCTTATTTATTTTCGCATTTACTTTGATTAATTTTAGCTTGTGAAAGAGTTTAATTTTTAATTGGCTATTATCGCTATAAACTCTATCCACCCCCCTCTAGAACTGCCATCTGTTCTTCACCTTCCGGGAAGACTCATTAGTGAAACCAAAATTCGGATTTTAAAATTTGGTGAAGACTGAGGACTTTGTAAAAAAAATTACGATAAAGGAAAAGGCACCATAATAGCGTAATTCAAGTCGTAACTCAAAGGAATATAGCCTTAAGTGCTAACGCAACTATAATAACCACAGGTTCTATCAGTCTTAAAAACCTCATAAGGTTGAGTTGATGAGTAACTAACAATGAGTTATATATACATCTTCAAGGATTAGTAGATGGTTTTGGACTATTCATTGATTCATTAATAATTGAGTTTTAGAGGATAAATGACCAGGTTTAAAAGATGGTATGTTTAGATAGACCCAAACTAAAGACTATGATGAATATATTCTCTACTGACTAGTGGGACACGGTTTCGATCAATTGATCGACTTTGAGGATTTTATGTCATAGAATCATATTTATCGAGTAATAAGAATCTACAGAAAAAGAACCTATAAATTGAAGAATAAAATTCGGGATACTAACGAATCGTATGCTTATTGTTAATACATTGAGGTTTAAATTGTTAGTAAAAATTACATATCAACAAGGTTGGAAATTAGGACTTTTGTATTAGAATAAGAATTTCAATGATAAAGGCGATTCAGATTTTAGTAGCCTTTAAAATTTTGAGGACATTTTTTTGTAAGAAGGATATGATGTAAAGTTGTAAACTCATGTCCCAGAATTCATTTTTTTCATAGATTCTTAAATTACTAAGATGGGTAATATCTTAGAAATATGTGGTTAAAATAGTTAACTAAATAACAACAAATTTCAATTACTATTTTTTTGTCCAGAAATCTATTTCAATTAGTAAGTTAAAATAAATTAATAATAGGAGATATACTAGAGAATAAATATTGATTTAGAATTTATTTATGAATTATATAATTAAAAAGTCCTTGTTTTAGTTAAGTTAAACATAAATATATTATTTTATCCTATATCCTAAATGATAACTAAATCTCATGTACACATAATCCTAAACTATTCCAATATCCTATTTAGAGAAAATAGGTAATGACTAATGAATATTTTAATAAATAAACTAGTATCCTATGAATTTTATATCAAATAAAAAGGAAATCAGGATATGTTGATATGTACATATAAAGAATACTACTAAATGAAATAAAAAAAAAGGTAAAACAAATTAGATGAATACTTATTGTTAAGTAAATAAGACAAGAAAAAAATAAATGACAAATCAAAGTATAATTGTACAAATTTTTCATATATCACAGTGAACCATCTGAATTCAATTTTTTTAATGACTTATGAAAGTTGAACAAATCTTAAATCAATTAAGATTGTGTCCTATTCCTATATAGCATCCCCAATCGAAGTAGGCCCAAGTCCTATATTCATTGAACTATTGAAACCTATGTTCTTCCTCACCATCTCCTTCCCTCTAGAATATTATTTAGTTGTCCCTCCTAAGCTTCCAGCCGTCATCCTCCCCGATCGAGTTCTCTACTCGTTCTCTATCCAACACCAATATGGCCGAATAATCCATGAGATGCACGTCCCCGACCTGACCAACCATAACCAGCTGAGCAGCGTGCCAGTCGTCTAACCTCCCGAAGAACTCCTTATTGGCTATTTTTTCGTGACAACGCCCTCCCCTCGCAACTCCTAGTCGTCGGCGATGTAGTCCAAGTGACACCTGAATCCCCTACCGAGCCAGCCGTGCGCAAAGCCCTCCAGGAGCCTCCCGACGTTCTCGAGCACCAACGTCTGATCTCGACGCGACATTGTCCAGTCTTCAAACTCGACTCCAACTCCTTTTTCCTCTCTCTCCACTAGTGAGCGTAATCGACCAGATCCCGCCCTTGTCGTTACCGCCTCTTCGTCGGTGTGCAAGAAGAACGTCAATTGTTCTCTTTGCCCCATAGACGACTCCTTGACGACTTGATGTCGAAAGTATTGGAGTGGATGGGGTTCCCAACCTATGTGGAGAAGACCCCAGAATGCAAGAGCACCGTCTGTGTCAGAGAAGCTCGGAGAAGTGACGAGGCCAGTCGGAGATGACGGAGATACACGGGAGCTGACCAGAGGAGCTGCTGGAAGGAGGGGGGCAGAGTTCTGGCCGAACTCTGCCCCAGGACAGAGTTCTGGCCGAACTCTGTCCCCTGGTTCCAGAACTGTGCTGGTTGTAAAACACAGAGTTCTGGCTGAACTCTGTGTCATCGGAGCTGAAGCATTTTTTAGGGTGATTGATCACGGTTGGATCGTATCCTACGGTCTAGGTTCTGTTGCGGGATTAGGATATTTTCATATGGTGTTTCCTAACCCAGTAACCCTAATCTCATACGTAACACACACAAGAGAGAGAAAAGAGGCAAGAGTGCCATTACAACTTTGGGAGATAAGGAGGATTGAAGGTCGTTTTCGAAGGAGGATCGTGTTCGGGTAATATCTACTCGTCGTCTTTGTTCTTCGTAGCCTTGTAATCATTATTCTTGCTTCTAAGTGTTGTGGGGATCCGATTTGGATCGGGAAAAGTTTGTAGAGGGTGTACTCCTTTATGTCATTAGTGAAGGCTTCTCAGGGTTGGACTCCGATCGTCCCGTAGTTTTTCCCGCAAGAGTTTTCCACGTCAAATTTTTTTGTGTATGCGTGGTTTGTTTTGGTATTTTGGTTCCTGCGTTGTATTGCTCGGTTCTCTCGCAGGTACTCTCTAGTTTGGAAAAAGGTTTTCGCATTTTTTCCCAACAAAGTGGTATCAGAGCCAGGTTCTGTAATTCAGAAGGGTGTCAGGAGTTGACAAGAAAACTAGAGAGCAGAGATGGATGCGAAGCCGGTGCGCATGGTGAACCTGAATGGCACCAACTATCATTATTGGCGGAGCAAGATGAAAGATTTGTTGTTTGTCAAGAAGCTGCATTTGCCCGTATTTGCTTCCGAGCGACCAGGTGATAAATTCGAGGAGGACTGAAAATTCGAGCATATACAGGTGTGTGGATATATCAGACAGTTCATTGACGAGAACGTGTATAACCACGTTGCCAATATTGAGCACGCGAAGACGTTATGGGATAAGCTAGAATCGTGTACGCGAAGAAGACCGGGATAAACAAGTTGTTCCTGATCTGGACGATGATGGGTCTGCGGTACAAAGATGGGACGTCTATTACAGATCACTTGAGTGATTTCCAGGGCGTGGTTGACCAGCTGCCTTCGATAGGAGTCAAGTTCGACGACGAGGTTCAAGGACTATGGCTGCTATGTACATTGCCAGACTCGTGGGAGACCGTATGAGTATCTATGATCGCTTCTGCTCCAGAGGGCGTGGTCAGTCTGGAATTTGCCAAGAGCGGGGTGCTGAATGAAGAGATGCGGAGACGTTCTCAGGGCACTTCATCCACATCCTACCACTCAGAGGCACTAGTTTCTGAGAGCCGCGGAAGGGGCAAAAGCAGGGGTCCAGGTGGTGGCAGAGACAAGAGCAGGAGGAAGTCCAAGGGTCGGTACGAGGACTCGGAGTGTTACCACTGTGGCAAGAAGGGCCACATCAAGCAGAACTGTTTCGCTTGGAAGAGAGAGAAGAAGGACGACAAGGGGAAGCAAGATGAGAATACTACAGCAATGGCCTCGATACATGGAGGCGATGTGATAGTCGTAGGTGATGAGGTTATCACAAACCTCGCCTGCGATGACAATTCTTGGTTTGTGGACTCAGGGGCTTCAGCGCACGTATCTCACAACAGGGCACTATTTGCCACTTACACGACAGGCGACTGTGGAGTATTGAAGATGGACAAAGAAGATGTGTCGAAGGCGGTTGCCGTTGGAGATGTGCATTTGAGGACGAAGACATGTGCAGTTCTCGTTCTCAAAGATGTTCGTCATGTCCCTGATATCCGTTTCAACCTGGTGTCGGTTGGATGACGAGGGATTCTTCAGTCTCTTCGGGAATAGTCAGTGGAAGCTTTCCAGAGGTTCGATGGTGATTGCTAGAGGAAGCAATAAATTTGGTCTCTACTATATGGAGGGGAGCGCACAGGGGGCATAGGAGGTGAACGCCGTCAGTGATGCGTCTACCGAGTTGTGGCACAGGCGGTTCGGCCATATCAGCGAGAAGGGGATGAGCTACTTGGTGAACAGGAAGGTGATTCCAGGGCTCAAGTCTACAAAATTGGAGAAGTGCACGCACTGCTTAGCTGGGAAGCAAAATAGGGTGTCTTGCCAAAGTCACCCAAGTTCAAGGAAGCCGGCGTTGCTCGAGTTGATTCACTCGGATGTCTGCGGTCCTATGAAGGTAAAATCTATTGATGGTGCTTCTTACTTTGTAACTTTTATTGTGACTGTTCCAGGAAGGTTTGGGTCTATGCCTTAAAGACCAAGGATCAGGTGTTGCCTACTTTCAAAGAGTTTCAGGCCTCTGTTGAAAGAGAGACGGGCAAGAAGTTATTGTGTGTTCGGTCCGACAACGGCGGCGAATACATTGGTCCCTTTGATGCTTATTGTAGAGAGCAAGGCATACGACACCAGAAGACTCCACCCAAGACACCTCAACTCAATGGTGTAGCGGAGCGCATGAACAGGACACTGATGGAGAGGCTGCGCTGTTTGCTGTCAGAAGCAAATTTGCCAGACAGTTATTGGGGTGAGGCTCTTCTCACAGCTGCTTATGTTATTAGTTTATCTTCTAGTGCTCCTTTGCAGGGTGATGTGCCTGACAAAGTATGGTACGGCAAAGAGCCGTTATACAATCACCTGCGAGTGTTTGGCTGTAAGGCCTTCGTGCATGTACCGAAGGACGAGAGGTCCAAACTTGAGCCGAAGACGAGGCGATGCGTCTTTGTCGGCTATGGTCGGGATGAGTTTGGCTATAGACTCTACGATCCGGTGGAAAGAAAGCTTTACAGAAGCAGGAACGTGGTATTCGTCGAGGATCAGACCATGACCAACACTCAGGATTCCGAGATGCCTTCTGAGGCTGAGGAATTTCCTTTGTTAGAGTTATTTCGCTTCGAGCAGTTTCCAGAGGACATCACAGAGGATTCAGTTATGGGGGAGCCAGTACATGGAGTTGCTTCCAACCTTGATCATCAGCCTGCTGATGATGGTCATGGTGTCCCTCAGGAGGATGAGCATGCCGGAAAGGCAGTTCCTGAAGGTGAGGAGGCTGTCGGTATACAGCCAGTACCAATGGCTCTATTGAGAAGGAGCGACAGATCGTCGACCATCTACGAGATACTCACCGGGTGAGTATGTGCTATTGACTGACGGGGGAGAGCCCGAAAGTTTTGCAGAGACTATGGAAGACGAACACAGACAGGAGTGGATGGAGGCTATGCAGGAGGAGATGAGTTCCTTGCACACTAATTCCACTTACGAGCTGGTGTGGTTGCCAAAGTGCAAGAAGGCTTTAAAGAATCGATGGGTGTTTAGAGTGAAGCAGACAGATGATGCTACTCGCCCTCGCTGGTAGTTAAATGCTACGGTTAGCGGAAAGTCGTGGATTATGATGAGATCTTTTCGCCTGTTGTCAAACATTTATCTATTTGGGTGGTGCTAGCTTTGGCAGCCAGTCTCGACTTGGAGGTCGAACAGATGGACGTGAAGACGACATTCCTCCACGGTGATCTTGAGGAGGAGTTATACATGGAGCAGCCAGAGGAATTTTGTGAGAAGGGCAAGTCACATTTGGTCTACCGATTGAGAAAGAGCTTGTATGGTCTGAAGCAGGCTCCGAGGTAGTGGTACAAGAAGTTCGAGTCGTTTATAGGAGAGCATGGTTATGCACGGACGACGTCGGACCATTGTGCATTTGTGAGGTACTTTGCCGATGATGATTTCATCATTTTATTGCTCTATGTAGATGACTTGCTATTAATGGGTCGAAATGCTACTAAGGTAGCGGAGTTGAAGCGCCAACTGGGTGCGGACTTCTCTATGAAGGATTTGGACACAGCAAAGACTATTCTTGGGACGGAGATCAGCCGAGAGAGAGAGTCCAAGTTGCTACACTTGTCCCAAAAGAAGTACATTCACTGGGTACTTCAGCATTTCGGTATGGACGGGTCGAAGAAAGTGAGTTGCCCCCTTGCGGCCCACTTTAAGTTTACTGAGGAGCAGTGTCCATCTACCGAGGACGAAAAAGAAGATATGGAGCAGGTTCCATATGCCTCAGCTATAGGAAGTCTTATGTATGCTATGGTGTGTACGAGGTCAGATATCGCTCATGCAGTTGGCACTGTTAGCAAGTATCTTTCAAATCCTGGAAAGGTACATTGGAGTGCGGTCAAGTGGATTCTACGATACCTTTAGGGCACTGTTGATTGGAGACTTTCTTTTGGTGGTGACAAGCCGAAGTTGGTTGAATATACCAACGTTGATATGGCTGGAGATGTAGACTCGAGGCGATCGACTTCGGGCTATATGATAATGTTTGCTGGAGAAGAGGTATCGTGGCAGTCACGATTGCAGAAGTGTGTTGCCTTGTCGACGACAGAGCATAGTACATTGCGACGACGGAGGCTTACAAGGAGTTGCTGTGGATAAAGAAGCTGTTGTAGGAAATAGGACTGAAGCAAGAGCAGTATACTTTGCTTTGCGATAGTCAGAGTGCTATTCACCTTATGAAGAATCAGAATTTTCATAGCCGGTCCAAGCACATTGAGACTCGGTATCATTGGATACGGAATGTGGTTGAGAAAAATGACGCGATGCTTGAGAAGGTTCATACTGATGACAATGGAGCAGACATGCTCACGAAGGTTCTACCGAGAGAAAAGTTTGAGTTCTGCAGGCAGATCGTCGGGATGACGACCTCCACCTAGTTGTGGATGGGGAGATTTGTTGGAGTGGGTGGGGTTCCCAACCTATATAGAGAAGACCCCGGAGTGCGACGAGCGCTGTCTGTGTGTCAGAGAAGCTCGGGGAGGTGACGAGGCCAGTCGAAGATGACGGAGATACTCGGGAGCTGACCAGAGGAGCTGCTGGAAGGAGGGAGGCAGAGTTCGAGGCGAACTCTGTCCCCTGGTTCCAGAACTGTGCTGGTTGCCAAACACAGAGTTCTGTCCGAACACTGTGTCGTCGGGGCTGAAGCGTTTTTCAGGGTGATTGATCACCGTTGGATCGTATCCTACGGTCCAGGTTTTTTTGCGGGATTAGGGTGTTTTCATATGGTGTTTCCTAACCCTAATCTCATACATAACACACACAAGAGAGAAAAAAAAGAGGCAAGAGTGCCATTACAACTTTGGGAGAGAAGGAGGATTGAAGGCCGTTTTCAAAGGAGGATCGTGTTCGGGTAATCTATACTCGTCGACTTTGTTCTTCGTAGCCTTGCAATCATTATTCTTGCTTCTAAGTGTTGTGGGGATCCGATTTGGATCTGGAGAAGTTTGTAGAGGGTATACTCATTTATTTCATTAGTGAAGGCTTCTCATGGTTGGACTCCGATCGTCCCGTGGTTTTTCCCGCAAGGGTTTTCCACGTCAAAAATTTTCTATGTCTGCGTGGTTTGTTTTGGTGTTTTGATTTGTGCGTTGTATTGCTCGGTTCTCTCGCAGGTACCCTCTAGTATGGAAAAAGGTTTCCGCATTTCTTTCCCAACAGAGAGTCGTCGCACGAAGTCCCTTGCTCATCCCGCTGAAACCTCGCCATCCGACCACCCTTCTTTCTGCATATGACCACCGTATCTCTGTGTTGCTGCTCTTGCGCAGAGCCCTCCAGGAGCCTCTCGACATTCTCGAGCAGTAACGTCTGATCTCGACGCGACACCGTCAGGCTTCAAACTGGACTCCCAACTCCTCTTTCCTCTCTCCACTAGTGAGCGTAATAGACCAGATCCTGCCTTGCCGTTACCGCCTCTTCGTCGGTGTGCAAGAAGAACGTCAATTGTTCTCTTTGCCCCGTAAACGACTCCTTGACGTCGAGAGTCGTTGCACGAAGTACCTTGCTCATCCTGCTGAAACCTCACCATCTACCACCCTTCTTTCCGCATACGACCACCGTATCTCTGTGTTGCTGCTCGCCGAACGCAGGACGACGTCTCCAGAGCTACCCCGTATCCTTGCCATAACTTTGATAGCCGACTAAACCTTCCTTGAGAATTCCCCACAACCAAGGTCGTTGTCGACTTCACGTAGAGCACGCATCCTACTTCGTCGATCCAACCTTGTCCTCTAACCACGAGTACACCAACATAGCCCCAACGTAGCGAGCCTCTGCTCTATCGACGAGCTAGCCTTGTTGTTGACCTAGGAAGTTGTCGACTGCTCATGGACCTTCAATAATATCGCCATGCCAAGTAACCATCTCGTCAGAAGACACCGTCACGACCTCGTGTTGATATATATAGTGTTATTGGGCTTTAGTCCCACATTGGCTAGAATGATAGGAGAGGAGGCTAGCCTCTCCTATATATATGTTGTTATTCCATTCACAATAAAATCACTTCAAGTCTCAACATGGTATCAGAGCCTAAAATTGCTTAGAATACCGTCAGAGACCCCTCCTCCACACAAACCCTAACCCTAATCTCATCCTCTTTCCCTTCTTCCACGCCGCCGCTGCCGCCCGCTGCCGCTGCAGCTGCTGCCGCTGCCACCACAGCTGCAGCGCCGCCCCGCTGCTGCTGCTGCTGCAGCTGCCGCGCCGCCGCCGCCGCTGCCGCGCTGCTGCCGTTGCTGTGCCGCTGTTGCGGCTGCAACTGCTGCTGCTGCTGCCGTGGTTGCCTCCGAGCACACCACTTTTAGGGCACCTACGCTGTAGGTCAGCCTGAATTAGGGCACCTACGCTGTAGGTCAGCCTGAAAGTTGCTGTACCGCTTTTGCGGCTGCAAGATTCATTGTACCGCTATTGCGGGTACAATATTCACGCTCGTTCTTGAGATCAATCTCAAGGAGATGCCTATAATCCCTAGATCCGATGAAATCAGACATATTCGAATTTAGGAGAGGACGGCGAGGACGAGCGTGAGTCGTGGAGCAAGTGTGAAGTGATCGAGAAGAAGCATCGATGGAGGAGATTCTCAAGAAGCTGGATGCTGACGATGTGGCGACATTGCTGAAGTTGATAAAGGTGTCGGCTGGTGAAAGCACGACACGAGCACCGCCAAAGTTGGAACTACCCTCCATCGATCTGAAGTTGGATGGACCAGCCACCTATTTGAGTTGGTCACGGCGGGTGAGAAGAACCCTTGCAGGTAAGAACCTGGAGGGATTCTTGACAGGCGAGAAGACAGAGCCGGAAGAGGGCTCGACAGGACGCGACGAGTGGAAATCCACTCATATGGTGATTTATATCTGGCTTCTCAACTCCTTAGTCCAGTCTATTGCTTCCACAGTAGATGGCATTGAGATGGTGAAAGACGTATGGGAGAAATTGAGAAGAACCTATGATGGCATAGGTAACAATCTACGGATCTTCCAGATAAAAGGGGAGATCGACGACACCGTACAAGGCGAGAAGACGGTGCAGGAGTACGCTACGGAGTTGGAACGTCTCTGGCTGGATTATGATCACCATTCCAAACGGGCAAGCTGCGGGGACCCAAAGTGCAAGGAGAGACAGGTGTGTCTGCAGGAGAGGACGATGAAATTCCTTAAGGGACTGACTGCAGCATTCACACAGAGGACAGCCTTACTCCTCGCCCAGCCAGAGATCCCTAGTCTCGAGGGGGCTATCTCAGCCATGATTCAGGAGGAGACGCGGATCAGATTACAGACAGGGACAGGCGCATCATCGACAGGTGCTTTACCCGAAGTGAAGTCAGCACTAGCAGCTACCGGTTCGGGGGATACAGGATCCAAGGGAGAGCTCTGGCAACAGAATCGGCAGTGCTACAACTGTGGGGAGATGGGCCACCATCGATATGCTTGTACCAAACCACCTAAGGAGGGAGACTCAGGTGGTGGACGTGGACGAGGATATGCTGGACGTGGACGTGGTCGAGGAGGCCGACGAGGTGGTCGAGGAGGCTATCGGGCAAACCTGCTGGTGGCAGATGGGAATGGAGGAGCTGGCGGCGCCTTTACTGAGGAGGATCAGGCGCTACTGGACCTGCTGGAGAGAAAGCAAAAAGCGTCAATCGAAGGAGACAGGAGGAGCGGAGCAGAGGAGGCATCCACTCCATTCTTCAGAGGCAACGCCGCTATGTATGCCCATCCATCAGAAGGTACTGACGAGTCTCACGCTCTTGCATCTATGTCTTCTCTTAAAATGTCAGACTGGATTATCGACTCAGGAGCATCTCGGCATGTGACCGGAAATGCTAGTAAGTTTTCCTCGTACACTCACCTAGCATCGACAGACACCATTCAGACTGCGGATGGTACTTTCCAACCAGTGGTCGGTAAGGGTACTGTTAATTGTACGGGTTCAGTAAGGTTATCCAATGTTTTGCATGCTCCATCCTTCCCTGTCAGTCTCTTGTCTATTAGTTCTATAATTCTCCAACTAAAATGCATTGTTTCTTTTGATATTCCTAAGGTGATCTTCCAGGAGAAAGGGACGGGACGAAGACTTGGGACTGGCACTTGGCATGATGGACTGTGGTACCTAGATCAAGATAGACTGGACTCAGCATTGGTGTCTATGGCAGAGAAGGCTGGAATGGAGGAGCTGCAGCAGAGGACTGAAGACACTTTGATACTTCATCATAGGAGGATGGGGCATTCTTCCTTTGATACTCTAAATAAGTTGTATCCAGATATGTATGCAAAATCAAATAAAAGGAAATTAGTATGTGATGCATGTGAGTTAGGAAAACTTACTAGGAGTTCATATGTTGGAAATGGTCATAAGAGTTCTTCAGTCTTTGAGGTAGTTCATTCTGATGTTTGGGGCCCATGTGCTACTAACACTATGAATGGGTATAAGTATTTTGTTTCGTTTATCGATTGTGCATCTCGTGTCACCTGGCTGTATTTGATGAAGAACAAAAGTGATGTATTTGCTTGTTTTCGGGACTTTCATAAATATGTCCAGACTCAGTATAATGCAGTGGTGAAGATACTGAGATCTGACAATGGGACGGAGTATACCAATAGGACACTTGCAGAGTACTTGTCAGCACATGGAATACAGCATCAGACCTCTTGTGCATATACACCAGCACAAAATGGAGTAGCAGAAAGGAAGAACCGACATCTTCTGGAGACCGCAAGAAGTATGATGATCGACATGAATGTCCCACAACACCTATGGGGATATGCGGTGTTGACAGCAGCTCAACTTATAAACAGGATGCCTTCAAAAGTCCTGGGATGGAAGTCTCCATGTGAAGTATTACAAGGTAATAATAGTGGAATACTTCCACTAAAGGTGTTTGGATGTGTGTGTTTTGTGAAGGACAACAGACCATTCGTTGGAAAACTTGACCCTAGAGCAGTCAAGTGCATCTTCGTGGGCTACTCAGCAACTCAGAAGGGGTATGTATGCTGGAGTCCAGTAGAGAAGAAGAAATTTGTTAGTATGGACGTCCACTTCCGGGAGCATGAGCCATATTACCGCCAGGATGGAACTTCGTATAACACGCCTCATACTACAAGTATAAGGCGAGAGGGGGAGATAGAGAACTTGGAGAATCTGGTGGTAACCGATTTAGAAGTTTGGCATAGAGACACGGTTGAGGAGGAACATGAAGGTGAAGCGGAACAGAGGGAGGAGACGAGAAGTGTTACACCTACGGCTCAGGAGGAGTTACTGACCTACAACAGGAGAAACAACAAGCAGACTACAGGACCAGTACCTACAGTGTCAGTGCCAAGTCCCTTGCCTGCGCCTGTCCCAACTCCTGAGACACCTATACCACCATCCTCCTCATCTACACCACCACCCTCCTCATCTACACCACCACCCTCCTCAGGTGATATCGTTCCTCCGATGTCTCCCATACCACTACCTACACGAAGGACTACTCGCAGCAATGCGGGAAATCCTCCGGACAGATATGGTTGGGATCTTGCTAAGTTTGTTTCTTATGATCATATATCTTCTTCTCATGGAGCATTTATAGCATCTTTGGATAGTATTACTGTACCTAACAATTGGCAGGTTGCCAAGAACGATCCAAAGTGGAAAGCGGCAATGCACGAGGAGTTGGGAGCTCTTGAGAAGAACCACACTTGGGAGCTGGTGAGACTGCCAGAAGGGAAAAGAGCAGTTGGATGTAAATGGGTTTTTACTGTGAAACAGAACCCAGATGGACAGGTTGAGCGCTATAAAGCTCGACTGGTGGCAAAAGGATACAGTCAGACGTACGGCATCGACTATGACGAGACCTTTGCACCAGTGGCGAAGATGAGCACTGTCAGGACCTTGATCTCCCTGGCAGCCAATGGAGGATGGAAGCTACACCAACTGGATGTGAAGAATGCATTTCTTCATGGAGATCTAGTAGAGGAGGTGTACATGGAGATACCACCAGGATTCGGCACAAAACAGACAGAAGGCAAGGTCTGCAGACTGAAGAAGTCTCTCTATGGACTGAAGCAGTCTCCTCGGGCATGGTTTGACAGGTTCAGGAGAGCAATGATAGGGATGGGATATCAGCAGATCAATGCTGATCACACTGTCTTCTTCAGACGGAGTGGAGGCCATATCACCATGCTTGCAGTATATGTAGATGATATGATTATCACAGGCAATGATGAGCAGGAGATCGCCCAACTCAAAGTAAAACTTGGCAAGGAGTTCGAGGTGAAAGATCTTGGCCCTCTTCGATACTTCCTTGGGATTGAGATTGCTCGAGATAATGAGGGAATCGTTCTTTCTCAAAGGAAGTACGCACTGGACCTGCTTACGGAAACAGGGATGATGGAATGTAAACCAGCTACGACACCGATAGACCAGAAGTTTAAACTGGATGCTGAAGCTGGAGAACCAGTTGACCGGGATAGATATCAGAGATTGGTGGGCAAGTTAATCTACTTAAGCCACACTCGACCTGATATCAGCTTTGCGGTAAGTGTAGTAAGCCGCTACATGCATGACCCCCGGAAGGGTCACATGGATGCAGTGTACCAGATTCTGAGGTACTTGAAGGGAGCCCCCGGGAAGGGACTGATCTTCAGAAGAAATAATCATGTAGGCATTGAGGGCTATTGTGATTCTGACTGGGCTAGCTGTGCTGACGACAGGAGATCCACATCGGGATACTGCATATTTGTAGGAGGCAACTTGGTCGCTTGGAGGAGTAAGAAGCAGTCAGTAGTGGCCAGATCAACAGCTGAAGCAGAGTATAGAGCTATGGCCTTGGGAGTCACAGAACTGTTGTGGTTGAAGAATATGCTGACGGAGCTAAAGCTGGACCAGGGAGCAAAGATGAAGCTATGGTGTGACAACCAGTCAGCTATTAATATTGCCAACAATCCAGTGCAGCATGACAGGACCAAACATATTGAGATTGACAGATTCTTCATCAAAGAAAAACTGGATAAAGGAGAACTAGAGCTGGGCTATGTTCCAACCAAAGATCAGGTAGCAGACGGACTGACAAAGGGGCTTAGTTCTATCAATATGATGAGAGGATGTGACAAGATGGGCTTAGTGAATATCTTTCGCCCATCTTGAGGGGGAGTGTTGATATATATAGTGTTATTGGGCTTTAGTCCCACATTGGCTAGAATGATAGGAGAGGAGGCTAGCCTCTCCTATATATGTTGTTATTCCATTCACAATAAAATCACTTCAAGTCTCAACACCTCGTTGTTGCCGACTCCAAGTTGGTTGATTCCCGTTATTGCCTCAGACTCACAAGCCCGCTAGAGACCCAAGCTCGCCTCCAGTGCATCGTGGATCCCATGGCCGACGATGTCGACACAGAGTCTCCAGGGAGCTTGGTTCCCGCTAAAAAAAGAAAATAATCTTCAAATTTTGTTTTGTTCTATTGTTGCTTCTAATCTTTTTTAAGTGATAAAGAAGAAAGCAGGAAGAAGAAGGGATACGTGGAAATAGCTATAGAAATACATGGAACCATGGGCCTTTTCCTTTTACTGTATGCAAACACAAAGTAAATCAACAACACATGTATTCGTTAAGTGATATAGGTAAAATTCCCCAAACCCCCTCTATAAATCCTTAAATGCAACTTAGCCTAAAAATAATATCACAAATTAAGCTTAGGAGCTAATGGATAACTATTAGTTTAACTTTAAATAACTTATTTGTTTAACTTTGAATTATCTCTACTATTATAATGCGGCTTAGAAACGGCTCAAAAATGGATCATTTAAATTGATTAAAAAATTTCAATAAGAAAATAACTACCTAAATACTCCATTGATTATTAAAAAAACTTAACCAAGCATTTACCTAATATGATATATTTATAATTAAGTAACTCTAACTCAAGTGGTTTAAGATGGAGGCATTATTCTTGATTGCTTGAGTTCTATTCCTGAGAATGATATTTTTTATAATAAATTTATATTTAATTTTTTATAATATTTTTTACGCACGTGCAATGCACGTGCACATTGCTAGTGTATGTTAAGATTTCTTTAGTGGTATATTTAAGTTTAGTTTAAATTTTAACATTTAAAATAAAAGATATATATATTATTACTTCAAACCTTTAAATAAAAAGATTTTTTCTAAAGATAACTGTGCAACTAAAGTTGGTTAATATGTTTCATATAAATTAGTAGTATTTAAGTAAAAGTATATTGGTAGAGCCATATGTGCATAGCTTAATAAATTTCTATTTATACCTCAATATTCCATAACTAGCTTCCCTCAACATCAGCCTATTAGGACTACTAACTTGTATCCTGTCATCTAAAAACCAATTATCTAACAAGCCAACCAACCTACTAGTGTATATATTCTGATTATTGTACATGTGTTTGCGAACTTGTGGGATTGATCATGGTATTCGACTTGACTAAAATCGTGGATATCGTGATAGGAACTGTCGATCGTCGTTTCGCAAGAAGTACAAGACAAGTACTTATTTATTCTTTCATGTACATTTACTTTATATTGTTCATATTTCATCCATACATGTTTACCTTTCGTGTCTTGAGTGTCTACATACACATGAGAGCAGAGTAATTGATTCATGTTTACTTATTTATATGTACTGTCTTCGCGATCATGTTATTGTGTTTGTAAGATTTGGGTTTCGGGGGAAGTACACTCACTAGGCACGTGGACCTCATTCGCGTGACATGCTTATGAACTTGAAAACGTATTATATTTTCATGTCGTGAAACCCTACTATAACTCGTGTGACGTTCTCAAGCACTCATAAGTACGTGTTAGCCGCTATACCCTCTAAAAACTGTGATTCCAAGGACATGAGTACTTACTGTATATTCTTGACTTTCCTTAGTTATATCATACTTATTACATTTTTCTATCAGTTCATTTTGTTACATGTTACTTGTTTATATCATTCATGTTTCTACTGTTTATTTGGTTATCATGTTAGACTTTTACTTGCTTTACATTATACTTGTATCTTGTTGGCTTAGACTTGTACTTGCTCCAATATTAACTGAATGTGTTGATAATTTTAGATGATTTTTTCTTGCTTTGCTATCGACATGGCAATCCTATCATTCCTCTAGTGATGCATAGCTTGAAGTGATATATTTTTCTTTCGTATACCTTCAGTCTATTCTCAGTAGATTAGTTAGTATTGCAAAGTTATTATGCCTATTATCATTTGTTTTTTATAGTTTAGCTTTGTGGATGTTAATGTAAACTATTATATATGAATATGTATGGACCATTGAGATCATAGACACTACCGCCGATGCTGCAGTGTAGGATAAATTTGTCACGTATTCGTATCCCAAAAAGTAAACGAAGGTCGTGACAGAAGGAAAACTTCTCCAGAATACTATGAGTACCACCAAGACGGGGGTCATTGGACCGATGAATTGTCTCAACTCACGAATGAGATAGAGAGGGATCACAAAGAAAGCTAACACAATTCCAAGATCTACAATCTAGAGCATCAGGTAGAGAGACGATGTGAACCGTCTCCCCTAACAAATGGGAAAATCAAGGCTACTATCAAGGAGGTCGACCAAATAACTAATGTCATTGGCAAAACAATTAGAAGATCCCGACATGAGAAGCAACAACAAACGTCGTCGAAGAAGTAAGGAATGAGGAAAGAGAAGTATTGACAATTAACGTCATCAACGGAGGCCTTACGTCAAGAGGATTAGCTTGAAAACAAGATAATACAAGAACATCATAAAGAAAGTCGTGAATTTAGTCGCACCAATGTAGAGATTCTTAATGAGTAGAATCCCCTTCACTAAAAAAGAAGTTGTCGAGGTCATAATGCCTCCATGACCCTGTGGTGGTAGAAGTCGCCAAAGGAAAATCCTATAAAGAATCCTTGTCGACAGTAGAAGCTCGATTGACATCTTGTACAAATCTGCGTATAACAAAGTGAAGCTTGTCTCGTCGAGCATATCTAAACCAACAAGCCACACATCCAACTTGTACACCATATAGTACTTGTGATCAGAACAATGACTTTGAATGTCACATTCGACAAAGAAATAAGAGAGGTCAAACGTAATGTGCTACTTATGGTGGTCGACATTCCTTCGACCTACAAAGCTACTTTGGGGAGCCCCATGATCAACGCGCTAAGAGCAGCCATCGACGTGCCATTAATGCATAAAATGTCCTACTTTTAAAGGAATTCGCTTAGTACGAGGCAAACAAAAGATAACTTGCCAAAAGTTAGCTTTCCATTGTTACTTTAATCACTACTAAAATAAGTTGAATTAGCAACGTAGTTTGTAACTTCTAATGGCTACTTCGCTATGTGTCATAATTAGTAACTCCAAGTAAATGTGTCACTTATTACGTCGAATAACGACGTATTTGCTACTTATTTTTGATAATATGGGATTTGGCATCGCTAGACATAGTTGATTTAGTGATATTTTTATTTAGTCGCATTATCAGCTACACTTAGCGAGTTCTCATATTAGACGTCGCTAATTAATTGATACCAGAACACGAACTCCCCAAAATTCTCTCTCCCCCTCTTGAAAATTTTAATCCCCTCCTCCCAAATTTCAGAACACCTCCCCCCCCTCCCAATCTACTCGACCCTCCTCTCCTCCGACCCTTCAACAACAACACCCTTCCCCTCCGACTCCTACGATGCGCCCCCCCCCCTCCTCTTGCACCATCCTTGGCCACTCGTGTTCTCCGTTAGGGCACCGACTCCCCCCTCCTCTTTTGTCTCCTCCGCCGCAGGTAACTTTTTCTCCTTTTTTTATATCATATTATTGTTCTGGTTCTTGAGGAATGCTCGATCGATCGGATCAGTGGGCGCTTGAAACTCGTTTTGGAGTGAATTTGGTGGAGTGATTATGAAATTGTTCTAAGGAACACTGAAGGACACATACACAGTTGAAATTATTGGATTTGATACGCATGAACGTCTTATGGTAGTTTTAATAGATGACTATATGGATTTATATGTCTAATTCTACATACAGTTGGACAAATCACAAATAACTAGGGCCCCAAAATGTTGGCATTGGAGCTATGTATCCCAATCCCTATGGTAGACACGGACACGGATTAGGATTCGTAGCAGCAGCATAGTCAAGGAGGGACATACCCTATTTTGGTCTTGAACCATGTTTGAATTGGTTTGAAGTTTAATATGAGGAACATATAAGGTTACAAAGTTTAAGCATTGGTTCCTTAATGTTTGGTGGAGGCATGGATGCTCCATATGGCACAAGATAATGGAAGAGGAATCTTGTCGTCGTTCTCCAATTATTAGGCAAGTTATCTAGCCAAGTTCATGTCAAATAATATTGAGCTCCTAAACATCCTTCATTATCACACTTTAGTATTGAAGTATCTAAAATAAGTAGGTTAATAAAGTTTTCCAAGAACATATAGTACCATTATGAAGGTTCCAATGGCGATATAAGCTTCAACTAAAGATGTTATGATGTATGGACTAATACTATAGGTGATTGGGGAATCCAATGAATCCTATTACTTGATGCTAAAACAACTATGACTATCTTCTTGATTGAGGTTGTGTACAAGACAATACGAGTCACAAGTTGCCTACATACATGTCCTTTAGGCCAATTTTTTTCCTTGTGCTTTTGGATCAGTTGGCTAAAAGTATGAGATTAACAAAAGCACTCACTCTACTATCCACGTATACTAGTGGAATAGGACATATTTCCAAATGTTTGGCTTGTTTGGACTTCCTACTAGTATGTTTTTTCTAGCTATGTGTTATCACTCTAGGGTTGACTCTTAACTGTTTTCGTTTTAATTATATTTCAATCGCAAAAGGATTTTTATAGCATAAATCTGCTCATCCAATGAGGCCCACTGTTATCCTATCTCTTGGATAGATATCCAGTTTCATTTTCCCTAAAGAAGCTACTCTACTAAAAGAAACCAAAATGCAGCACTTTGCATGAAAGTGTGATCCATTATTTATACATGAAAGCATCCTTTTACATGATTGCCTCGGTGGGTCTGCATATTTCCTTTTTGAGCGCTAAGTGTGCAGCTGAGTACCAAAGGCCGGCAGAGGTCGTTGCTAGAGGTACCCGTAGGTGGATCTTTCCTCTGCATATAAATTGAAATCACATCTCCATTTCAATTACTCTAGTGTCTTTTAGGTAGATTATTCCTATCTCTGCCCCTATGTGATTTATGTTATCCTACTCGTCATCAGCATTCCTCAGGAATTTTATTTAGACTGAGAATTGTACATTCTCAATGATTGTTATCCTTAATGATATCTAGGTTTTCATAACTTGGAACGATGGCATGGGAGATTAGTGTCCGCACTAAGGGTTGCTCTTGACAACTTGTTTTCCAAGGAAAGAAATCTCAACAAACCTAACATTTAGCTAGCTTTACTTATTTGATATATAAGCAAAATGCTGACATATAGCTATCTTTACCTAAAATTTATCTACTTGTAACATTATGTCACGCCCAATCTCAAAATGCATAGTACTGGGATAAGTGGCAAAGGTCAGCTACGTATCAAGTGGACTGCAGCCCAACTCGATACGTATATGTTGTCCAAGAATGGTGTAACTATCTCTATATCATAACATCTCTATAACTCAATCCACATAACAGAAGCATAAAAAATGGACAATATGAATACTAGACTGCAGGTCAATAAATATATTTGTCCGATTAGACTCGAAAGAAATAATTGAGTCTACAAATACTAGGCTATAAAGCAGATATAAATAACAGAATGAAGTAGAGAATATGGAAGAACATATACCTATAAAGAAAAGAGAATCACCCACAATCCATCCGCAAAACAACACAACCAACCTAGAAGGAAACCAAGTCCTCATAGGAACATAGCAACAAACAAAAAACATGCTATGAATAAATGCATAAGGGTGTTTCTAACCTCCTAATTGCAAATTTAGAGGAAAACATTCGCACGCATTGACAGGTGTAGGCTCATGATCTGTACTACATATACTGCAAGCAGTAATATGTATCCATGCATAATGTTCAACGAATGTCAAAGGCCAACATGATAATCAAGCTCATATTCCTCCATAGTTCCCTCCGGAGCCTATGGTTCACCGATTTGGGTAGCCATACATCTAGTGACAGTCCTCCCCCTCAATTCCCATATTGACTAAGTCGTATACACAACATATCCAGTTTATAACTGCTCGAGTCTTTAAAATACTAATCATAGCAGTTAAGTTCTATCTGTCACGCGTTTCAAACCGTACCGATGATCAGTCGGATACAATAGCTCGTATCTTATCATGTATATCAAATATCGTATCATGTGTGGGTCAAGGTCAAGGAGATATAAGAATATTCTACCAATATATGGTAGTCTACTAACAACTAGGTCGATATACATAAAATAAACAAGAAACAAGTAAATCGATGAACACCGTTGATCGCTCCCAAATCTAGATCAGACGCACATGATACATCTATTGAAATATGGACTATATATATATATATATATATATATATATATATATATATAATAGCAAGGTAAAAAAAAAAAAAAATAGCAAGGTATACTTGAGTCTAATTTGGAGAGGGGCAAAAACAAGATCTGTATGCGGGTCAACATTGCACCAAAAAACGTGTCAGAATAAAGGTGTCCAAAATCAAGAAATTATGTCATTTTGGGTAAAATGATACAACGAGTCCAACGGTGGTGTTAGATTCGTGATATGAAGTCTCGGGTTCAAAAATAAATTTTCTTTTGAATAATTTTCGTAAAAAAATGCGATAACGAACGACCAACTTTGGCATCGAATTTAAACTTTAAAGTGATAGAATAATAGAATGAAATTTTTACAGGCAAAAAGATGGTTATACCTGCTATGCAGAGGCGTTGGCGGCTCGTCGAACGTAGCTACGACGAGGAAGAAATAAATTCGCAAAGTAGACGTCCCAAAACTGTTGAAAATAAAACAGTTTTAAACATGCAACTTGGCAGCTGATTTCAACTGATCAAAAGAACGAATTAACAGTTAAAAATTTGACAGAAGGAATGAGGTACATACGGTCATAGAGAGAAAGGAATCGGATCCACAATCCAACGATCCGATCTTCGGGAATTCACAAGCAAAGTCAGCTTCGGGAATTCACAAGCAAAGTCGGCTTCGTGAAACAATATTCTGCAACAAAATTTTAAACAGTTTAATAAGTCAACTTGGCTTCGATTTTTGGGATATCAAATAATCTTATAATGAAAGAAACTTATGACGTGGGAAAATAGAATTATATCAACTTCCAGACAGAGAAGACCAATTGGGAATTCATGCATTGGATTTGAATATATCGGAGTTCAAATGTGCTCCTTCGAAATGAAGTTCCTAGTTCAATACTCGTGCGCATCACGGCGAGATTCAAAAACGAACTGATCTCGAAGTAGTTTCGACGGTGTGCAACCGTCGCAGGGTGCGCGCGGACGGTCGACGACCACGGTGAGGGTCGCGACGAACTGTCATGGGTGACGGTGCGGGGATCGGCCATTGTTGCTGCTGTCAGTTTCAGCAGAAAAAAGAACGGGAGGTGGAAGCGAATAGGATGGAAGAAAAGGTTGGATCGGGGAAAGGAAGTCGAGGGGTGCACAGTTGGCACGGATGCACGATTCCCGCGCAAGAAAAGGACCCAGGATCAGTTGGAATGGGTTAAGCTTAGTTGCTGCTAGGAGGGGGAAATGAACTGAATCCTTCTTAATGGGTATCGAGTTTAGGAGAATTTTAGTTGTGGGTTTTAATAGAATAATGGGTAATTGGATTTTAGACTTAGGAATGGCTTTGGGTATGGTTTGGACATGGCAATGACCCTATTGTTGTCCACCACCACCACCACCACCACCACCACCCCATACACACACACACACACTTGATAATAATGATGCGATGACCCAACAGTCTGTAAGTGATTACTTTTCTTTGCTAATCATCATCGGGGTGCTTCTAGTTATATTCAACAATAAATACTACACACATAATTGATGAGAACTTATGATACGACATTCAACAAAACTACGAGTGTTCGAGCTAATGTACACAATAAAGTAATGAAATTTGGTTATTATTTTGATCCTGTTGGAATATCCTATTGGTATTTTTTGTATGTTGGAATATGTGTTGGAATATCCTATTAGTGTATTTGGTATATTGGAATATGCCATAGGATATTCCTATAGAGAGTTAATGTAATGAGGAGGTTGTAAGGCAATAAATAGCCAAGAGATTATCAATAAAATATAACTATTTCAACATGGTATCAGAGCCACCTTTCCACAAACCATAACCCTAGCCGCCACCAAACCTCCCCCCTCCTCTTTCCCCTCTTCCACAGCAGACGCCCTCCCACCTTGCGCACAGCAGCCCACCCCCCCTCTTTCCCGACGATACTGTTGCCGCTGCCGCTGTCGTGTGCGCGTCCCCCACCCCCAATCCCCCACCCCCGTCGCACGCAATGGCGCCATTGTTGTCGTGGTTCGAATCATTCCGAAAGAGGACACCGATGCCTAGATCTGATAAAAACAGACATGTTCGGATCTAGGATCGGACGACGAAGACGAGCATAAGTCGTAGAGCGGGCGTGACATGATCAGAGAGGAGAAGCATCGATGGAGGAGATCATCAAGAAGCTGGATCCTGCAGAGGTTGCGACGTTGATGAAGTTGATGAAGATGTCGGCTGGTGAGAGCATGACACGAACGTCGTCGAAGTTGGAGCTTCCCTCCATCGATCTGAAGCTGGATGGACCAGCCACCTATCTGAGTTGGTCACGGAGGGTGAGAAGAACCCTCGCAGGAAAAAACCTGGAGAGGTTCCTGTCGGGCGAGAAGACAGAGCCGGACGAGGGCTCGACAGGATGCGACGAGTGGAAGTCCACTCATATGGTGATCTACATCTAGCTTCTCAACTCCTTAGTCCAGTCTATTGCCGCCAGAGTAGACGACATTGAGATGGTGAAGGACATATGGGAGAAGTTGAGGAGGACATACGATGGCGTGGGAAACAACTTACGAGTTTTCAGATCAAGGGGAAGATTGATGACACCGTTCAAGGAGAGAAGACGGTGCAAGAATACGCCACAGAGCTGGAGCGACTGTGGTTGGATACGATCACTCCTCAGATCGGACAATCTATAGGGACCCAAAGTGCAAGGAGAGACATGTATGTCTGCAGGAGAGGACAATAAAGTTCCTTAAAGGACTGACTGCAGCATTTGCCCAGAGGACAACCCTACTTCTAGCCCAACCGAATATCCCTACCCTTGAGGAGGCTATCTCGACAATGATCCAGAAAGAAACACGCATCAAACTGCAAGCAGGGACAAGTGGCCCTCCTGAAGAGAAGTCAGCACTAATGGCCACCAGTTTGGGCGACACAAGTCCGAAAGGGGAGTATTGGCAGCACAATCGACAGTGCTACAACTGCAGGAAGATGGGCTATCATCGGCATGATTGCACCAAACCACCTAAGGAAGGAGATTTAGGCGGTAGATGCGGGCAATTCGGTGGACGGGGAACCTTCGGAGGACGAGGCCGTAGTCGTGGAGGTCGACGAGGTGGTCGAGGAGGCTATCGAGCAAACCTACTGGTAGCAGAAGGCAATGAAGGAGCTGGTGGTACTTTTACTGAGGAGGACCAGGCACTGATGGGCATACTGGAATCACTCAGAAGGAAGCAGAGGGCGTCAAACGAGGGAAGCGAGGAGGCTTCTACCTCATTCTCTGCCATGTATGCCCATCCATCTGAAGGTACTAACGATCCACTTGCTCTTGCATCTATGTATTCCCCTCGACCGTCAGACTGGATAATTGACTTGGGAGCATCTTGACACGTGACGGGGAAGGCTAGTGAGTTCTCCTACACTCACCTACCATCGACAGACAACATTCAAACAGCTGATGGGATATTCCAGTCATTGGTCGATAAGGGTACTGCAAATTGTACGGGTTCGGTAAAATTATCCAATGTTTTGCATGCTCCTTCTTTTCCAGTCAGTCGTTTGTCCATTAGTTCCATCATCCTTCAACTAAAATGTATTGTTTCCTTTTATATTCTCAAGGTGATCTTCCAGGAAAAAAGGACGGAACGAAGACTTGGGACTGGCACTTGGCATGATGGACTGTGGTACCTGGATCGGGAAGGACTGGATTCAGCATTAGTATCTATGGCGGAAAAGGCAGGGATGGAAGGACTGAAGAAGATAAGTGCGGAAGATACATTACAACTCCACCACAGGAGCTTGGGACACTCTTCATTTGGTATTTTAAGCAAATTGTACCCTACAATTTATGAAGAAGTTAATAAAGAGAAACTAGTTTGTGATGCTTGTGAGTTAGACAAACTTACTAGGAGTTCATATGTGAGTAGCGGTCATAGGAGCTCGTCTGTTTTTGATGTGGTACACTCTGATGTCTGGGAGTCTTGTACTACTCCTATGAATGGTTACAAATATTTTGTTACCTTCATAGATTGTTTTTCTCATACAACTTGGTTGTATTTGATAAAAAATAAGAGTGAGGTCTCCTCATGTTTTCGGGACTTTCACAAACATGTCCAGACTCAGTACAAGGCAGTGGTGAAGGTACTGAGGTCTGACAATGGAATGGAGTACACCAACAAGACACTTGTGGAATACTTGTCCGCCCAAGGGATACGGCATCAGACCACTTGTGCATATACACCAGCACAGAACGGAGTAGCGGAAAGGAAGAACATACACCTCCTGGAAGTAGCGAGAATTATAATGATAGACATGAATGTCCCACAGAGTCTGTGGGGATATACAGTGTTGACAGCAGCTCAACTGATCAACAGGATGCCTTTGAAGGTATTGGGATGGAGGTCTCCATGCGAGATGCTACAGGAAAATGATAGTGGGATGCTCCCACTAAAAGTGTTTGGCTGCGTATGCTTCGTGAAGGACAACAGACCATCGGTAGGAAAGTTTGATCCTCGAGCAATCAAGTGTATCTTTGTGGGCTACTCGGGAACTCAGAAGGGCTACGTATGCTGGAGTCTAATGAAAAAAAAGGAAATTTGTAAATATGGATGTTCACTTCAGGAAACATGAGCCATACTACAGTCAGGAGAAAAACCCAAACATCTCACCTGATACTACAAGTATGAGGCGAGAGGGAGAGTTGTTGGAAAGCATTTCGACTGATCTCGGAGTATGGCTTAGAGGAACAAATAGGGTACATGAAGGTGAAAAGGGACAGGAGAAGGAAATAAGAGGTGTTAGGCCCACAGCTCAGGGGGAGATACTTACCTACAGCAGGCGAGAGAAGCAACTTGCAGGACCAGTTCCTACAGTGACAGTGCTAAGTCCCTTGCCTGCGCCCGTCTTGACTCCTGAGATACCTACACCACCACCTTCCCCTTCAGGTGATATGCTTCCTTCTCCTCTCCAACCATCATCAGTATGGAGGTCCACTCGCAGCAATACAAAAAAACCTCCTGATAGATATGGTTGGGACCTTGCTAAATTTGTCTCATATAATCATCTCTCTTCTTCTCATGAAGCTTTTACTGCATCATTGGATAGTGTTACTATACCTAATAATTGGCAGGTAGCCAAGAACGATCCAAAGTGGAAAGCAGCGATGCACGAGTAGTTGGGAGCTCTGGAGAATAACCGAACTTGGGAGCTGGTGAGACTGCCAGAAGGGAAAAGAGCAGTCGGATACAAGTGAATTTTTACTGTGAAGCAGAACCCAGATGGACAAGTTGAGCGCTACAAAACTGGACTGGTGGCAAAAGGATACAGTCAGACGTACGATATCGACTATGACGAGACCTTTGCACCAGTGGCAAAGATGAGTACTGTCAGGACCTTGATCTCTCTGGCAGCCAATGGAGGATGGAAGCTACACCAACTGGATGTGAAGAATATATTTTTTCATGGAGATCTAGTGGAGGAGGTGTACATGGAGATACCACCAGGATTCGGCACCAATCAGACATAAGGCAAGGTCTGCAGGCTGAAGGAGTCCCTCAAGCAGTCTCCTCGAGCGTGGTTTGACAGGTTCAGGAGAGCAATGATAGGGATGGAATATCAGCAGATTAATACTGATCATACTGTGTTCTTCAGACGAAGTGGAGGCCACATCACCATGCTTGCGGTGTATGTGGATGATATGATTATCACAGGCGATGATGAGCAGGAGATCGCCCAACTCAAGGGGAAGCTTGGCAAGGAATTCGAGGTGAAGGATCTTGGCCCTCTTCGATACTTCCTTGGGATTGAGATTGCTCGAGATACAGAGGGAATTGTTCTTTCTCAGAGGAAGTACGCACTGGACCTGCTTACAGAAACAAGGATGATGGGATGCAAACCCGCTACGACACCGATAGACCAGAAGTTCAAGCTGGATGCTGAAGCCGAAGAACCAGTTGACCGGGATAGATATCAGAGATTGGTGGGCAAGTTGATCTACTTGAGCCACACCCGACCTAATATCAGCTTTACGGTCAGCGTAGTGAGCCGCTACATGCATGACCCCCGGAAGGGTCATATGGATGCAGTGTACCAGATTCTGAGGTACTTAAAGGGAGGTCCTGGGAAGGGACTGATTTTCAGAAAGAATAATCATGTGAGCATCGAGAGATATTGTGATTCTGACTGGACTAGTTGTGCTGACGACAGGAGATCCACCTCGGGGTACTGTATATTTGTAGAAGACAACATGGTCTCTTGGAGGAGTAAAAAGCAGTCAGTTGTAGCCAGATCAACAGCTGAAGCAGAGTATAGAGCTATGGCCTTGGGAGTCATAGAGCTATTGTGGTTGAAGAATATGTATGTTGGAATATGCCATAGGATATTCCTATAGAGAGTTAATGTAATGAAGAGGTTATAAGACACCGATAGACCAGAAGTTCAAGATAGATGCTGAAGCCGGAGAACCAGTTGACCGAAATATCAGAGATTGGTGGACAAGTTGATCTAGTTGAGCCACACCCGACCTGATATCAGCTTTGCGGTCAGCGTAGTGAGCCGCTACATGCATGACCCCCGGAAGGGTCATATGGACGCAGTGCACCAGATTCTGAGGTACTTGAAGGGAGGCCATGGGAAGGGACTGATTTTCAGAAGGAATAATCATGTGAGCATCAAGGCTATTGTGATTCTGACTGGGCTAGCTGTGCTGACGACAGGAGATCCACCTCGGGATACTACATATTTGTTGGAGGCAACTTGGTCTCTTGGAGGAGTAAGAAGCAGTCAGTGGTGGCCAGATCAACAGCTGAAGCAGGGTATAGAGCTATGGCCTTGGGAGTCACAGAGCTATTATGGTTGAAGAATATGCTGATGGAGCTGAAGCTGGACCAGGGAGCCAAGATGAAGCTATGGTGTGACAACCAGTCAGCTATTTGTATTGCAAACAATCTAATATAGTATGACAGGACCAAGCATATAGAGATTGACAGATTCTTCATCAAAGAAAAGCTGGATAGTGGACTACTAGAGATGGGCTATGTTCCAACCAAAGATCAGGTAGCAGACGGACTAACCAAGGGGCTTAGCTCTGTTAGCATGATGAGAGGATGTGACAAGATTGGCGTAGTGAATATCTTTCGTCCATCTTGAGGGGGAGTGTTTGGAATATCCTATTGGTATTTTTGGTATGTTGGAATATGTGTTGGAATATCCTATTAGTATATTTGGTATGTTGGAATATGCCATAGAATATTCCTATAGAGAGTTAATGTAATGAGGAGGTTGTAAGGTTATAAATAGCCAAGAAATAATCAATAAAATATAACAACTATTTCAATAGATCCATACATTTGAAATAAGTGTTTGGAGTTTAATGATCGATACCGAGTCAGAATCAGAGTCAACACGAATTCTGAGCCACCCATTGCATGTATGTATTAGCACGATTCTAGAGTCAGATGCATATACTACTTTATTTATGTCCCTCCCCCCACGCTCAACAATGATGATGCGTGGGCCCATCACTCTTTTCTAGTGTGCACTTCTACAACAATATTTTCAATGTTCATGAACTTCTTAATAGGGCAAGAAATTCATTAATATTAAATTGTCTATATATAAATTAGTCACTTAAGGAGCTGCAATAATGATTCAGCCAAAAAAAGATTATGATAAAATGGACATTCTCCATGGACCAGGCAGTATTGCAACACTTTTAGCATTCACTATTGTGACTAATTTAGATGTGAACCGTACAAAATGACTGGCTTGTTTTGCTATTTAAGACTGTACCACTAATTAAAAGCAGTCGAATTGCTATTAATTTGTTTTGCAGTTGGTTTGGTTACCAACACCGGACCTGAGAACAGACTGAAACTAACAAAAATTGAACCACAAAAAACAGACTGAAATGAATTAAACAAAAAAAAAAATCCATTTAGATGGTTTTCTGGATTGAAATGAATATGCGCACCTAGTAAAGGAAAGAAGACAAAAAACTGGAAATAAACAAAAGAAAAAGATTATATTTATCTCACCCTTTGCGTGAGGCGCATGAGTTCCACAAGTTCCAATAATTAGTGGAGAAGCAAATGGAGAGGGAGATACAAATAAGGAGATAAAACCTTCAAAATGGTGGTCAAGCAACTTTTCGTAAAAATAAATTCATCCTTGAATTGGTTATAATCAATCTGTCACACCACAATGGAAATTAACAAAATACGATTTATGATCAAAAGGGTGGTGCAGTGAGCGATTAGCTTAACAAATTTGTTCAGACTGCATAAACTTATAGGCAAAGCCCACAATCTACAATACAACAGTAGGAGTGCAAATTTTGCATAACCACCCAATAACCAGAAATTTTCTGAGACTCAGATTAGATCTATACGATAAATTCTGGTCGAACCATATAAATTGAACATTTGTCAAGTCATATATGCATTGGTGCCCCTTAATTCACTACTCAAATTTCCATCAAATTCTGGAACTCCACAATTTACGATCTATAAAGCATCACTAGGTTTGGTCAAACCTTTGTTCTAAACACCATTAAAAAACATATGTTATTGAAGGACGATCAATCTAATTGAGAAACCCATCTATTAACTATGCTTCTAAGACCACAAAAGAATCATTGGAAATATTTAAGATCCATATTAAAAACGCCAATATTAACAGAAGAATCATAAAACTCAAACCTCTAATAACAGAAACTCAAATACCTGAGTACACACAAAAGAAACACCACAAGCAACTAACCTAGCCCATCTTGCATGGTCAAACAATTAACACAAGGAATACATGATTAAAGCACGAAAACATTAAAATAAGTAATGTGGTTTCTGTGTCTCGATGTATCGGGCACATAGGGGAGCAATGGAATGTCTGTGCAATATTATCCTTATTCACAGTTCTTACTAAATTCCACTAAATTTATCTTATGACTAGTGAGTATCTCCTGTCATCTTTGCTCGTCTTTTCTCAAATTAATTAAATAAATAAATAAATAAATAAATAATAAATAATCTTTGCTCGTGGATGTAGCCCAATTAGGCGAACCTTGTACATCGGTTGTGTTGTATTTTCCTACATTGCTCACTGTCTATTTGGTGTTATGCCCGAAAGACGAACCCAATCAAGACATATATCCTGCAAGTCCTCTTTGCATAACATCCAGCCTATTGTCAAGCCTTACCAAAACACCTCCTTAATCTACTTCAACTGAGTTTCTTCACTAGCATTCCAGATGGTGGATACATGTAAGCTTGATACATATAAATTGCATGATCCGGCAAATATCTAAATTGTTCTTACCTTTACTTGTACATTGGTTACCATTTGCATGTCACAATTATGTTGCAGACATTTATAAATAAGGAGAAACTCGCTTATGTTAAAAAAACATGAATAGATCAAAAGGCGAACAACTAACCTTCGTACTCCAGAGTTTTGTGCTGACCCTTGAAGAGATCTATGGTGATCTCCTCGAAATCGATGTTGTTCACTCTAACCAAAAGAAAATCAATAGAAAAATTAACTCAAAATTTAGAAAATAAGACAATCAGTAAGAAACACATAGATGTGGAGTTTTTCAATTACTTGCAGAAGAGTACTCACACAACGGCTCCGACAGACAATTCACATACACCTTCAGCGTCATCTCTCCCTTCAAATTCTTTGTTTGCTAAGAAGAAGAAGAAGATATTGACGAAAGATATTTATAGATTCTATGTTGCTAAACGGCTATGTATAACAAACATCACTTTTTTCAAAAATCATGGACTTGGTTATCTCATTGCTCACGTTGTATCAGCTATGTCAGAAATACCTACTGCTTTGGGCATTTCACATTTAGTGAATTTTCAGTAAAAAATTGGACGTCCAGAAATTAAGATCTATGGAATTGGCAAGAATCACGTGTGAAATTTTATTTTCCACATTTTTAGAAGATAACGCGTAAAATTTTGGGATTCCAAATTTCTGCAACCAGGAATTTCATATAAAACATTTATTTAATTTATGAAGATTTTGGAGGGTCCAAAATTGACAGGTTACCACCTTGCAGATCTAGTATATGGACGAGTTACTTTCATATATGAATACTAATTTTGTTTAGACCTACATTTGCAAAAATTAGATCCAAATAACTACCATTTCCCATAGATCTACAAATAAATTGATAAATCTCAAGATCTAACGTGTAATCCATCTGCGAGAAATTGATGGACATAATATCATAGCTTGGTAACTTTGCACATAAGACCTAATTGCACAAGGTTTCGGACGTCTTCATGACGTAAGAGTTGTGGTTAGTTTGATGGGGAAACAGCTCTGATGTCGGTGATAAAATATAACAGACGGAAGTTGTAAGTACTGATAAGCTTTTAAAAATCTAACCATAATGCTACAAGCCTTTGTTTAATTACTACAGGAGAGTATTTAAGAAGTTATAGACTTTTCCACAAGATTTACTGAAAGAAATATCACAATTCATTCCACAGTCAACAGCAGTAAAATAGCTCTTCATTTAGATGTATAAAAAGGAAAACTAAATTAATTACCTTCAGAGGTGAGGATGGAGATGCAGCTGAAGGTTTCGGACTGGTAACACCAATATCATATGCTATGCCCCCATCTGCTTTAAACTGTCCAAAGTGCCTCTCAGAAACCGCCCCAGGCTTCGAATCTTCATTAAACAATGCAAAGACATACTCCCTCATCTTTGGCTTGAGAGGAGTTCCTTTTTTCTTGAATAGCCTCTTACGCAGATTATAACTGTAGGTTCTTGAATGTTTGAAGCATAGCTCCTTCTTCATCTTTAAATCCCCACTAGTAGGGGTGAGCAACAGGCAGTTTTTTACCGATAACCGAACCCAACCGAAATTGAAGTTCAACTCGGATTGCGATTCTATTTTTTAAATAATTCGGCTATCGGGAAGGGTTTCAAGTTTAGATTTTGGAACTCGACCCAAACCGAAAACCGAATCAGTAAAGTCTATTTACCATTTTAACCTTCAGCCTATATAATAAAAACCTAACCTAACACTCTCCACTCTGCCGCCTCTAAAACCTCTTCCTCTCCCATTCTCCACTTGATCGACCCTCTCTCTCCTTGACTCTCTCGAGTCACGACTCTCTCTCTCTCTCTCTCTCTCTCTCTCTCTCTCTCTCTCGACTGAGACTCTCTCTTGACTCTCGAGTTTGAGTCGGTCTTTCTCTCACGAGTTCGTCGACTGAGACTCTCCCTAAGTTGGACCGAGAATCTCTCTCACGAACTATTCGAGTGTCTCTCTCGTGGCTTCTCTCATGGCTTTCTAAGGAATATAGCCCAAGCCCCTAATCCTAAGTAAGTAGTCACACCTTTTTTATATAGATCGCTATACTATTGTTAATTTGAGGCTGTTAATATTTTTTATATAGATCGTTATACTATTGTTAATTTCAGTACCTAATAATTAACTATGCTGCAATTGAACTAATAACATGTTATGGTCAGTATTTCTGCTGTTTACGACACTAATATTAGTTATGTCGAAGGAAGAATTGGTTATGAAATATGTAAATGTAAAATCAATCTGAGCCAAAACCACGAGAGAATGTAGGTGCTTCAATCTATTGTACATTTAATTTTTATTTTATCATAAAAAGCATTTATACAAAGATTGATAGATTTTCTTGTTCTGATCTTCCTTACATGATGCTAGCATCATGTTATTAGAATAGGCATTTCGAGATCACACATCACCATGCTAGTTTTATAAAAAAAAGGTTCCCTAGTATTCTCTGGAATGGTTCTTCAGTAGATATTGCCACTATTATTACTTAGGTATTTCCAGTGCTAGCTTTGGTTCTTTTAATCCTTGATAATTGCAGTGTTCTGTAACTGTATCACTGATTTGTATTTTTGCAGATTCAACATTGGATCTTCTTAGTTGCAGTGTGCCAGTGTTCTATAATTGAATGTATATTTCTATTATCTCTCAAGACCCTGAGTCTCTGACTCACATAGCCGTTGTTAGCAATTTCTATTCTATATTTCTATAATTTGATTCGATTCGATTATGGGATACAACATGCAAAAAATTTGTACTATTTGTTGCAAAAAAAAAGCATTTAGCATTGCACTGCTTGCTGCAAAAAAAGAAAGAAAAAGATCTGTTTCTGTTTAGTTATTGATAGAACCCCTTCTCATCATATCAAAAATTGGTGGGGATCCATCATATGAAGCCATGGAGTTGACTTCAAGAACAACAGGAATTGAAGAAGAAGAAGAAGAAGAGAGGAGAACTATAACTATAACTACTTCTATTGAGAAAGTGGTAACTATTACAATACAACTAAAATGAATGAAAACAAAGATTACATTTCTTCATCATCCCTTTGACTACTACTCCTCACTACATATAACAAGGAGATGACAAGAAACTTAACTGACCAACTAACTAATGACAGGTCATCCAACTAACAAACCAATTGACTCCTTTCTTGCATGTGTTAATCTTCTCTAGTCCTGCAGTGACATCTAGCAGTCTTCACTGCATCTTCAAACAGTCCTCACAACCCTCCAGTTCATTGTTAGCAATCAATACTGCCTTTAATTGCTTCAAGGCTAGGAATTGTAGTAGGAATCATTTGGGAATGCATCAGTTGTATTGTTTGCACAAATTGTATTCTGTTTCTGTTTAGTTGAATTGTTATACCTTATAAATTTACCTGGATGTGCATTGCAGTTATATGTTAATTGAATATTTTTGTAAAATTTTGTTAATGAATTTATTTTGTATTCTTTTTTAAAGTGAAGGCCTGGCCCACTTGGGTTTTGTAAAATTTGATTCAGAACTATTTTAATTCGATTCAGAACGGTTTTTATGAATATGGTTAGATTTTCGGTTTTGTAAAATTCGGTTCTCGGTTCATTTGATTTTTGTTTGGTTTGGACCGAACCAAACCATTGCTCGGCCCTATCCACTAGAGGCATAACATGTCTCTGAAACCACAACTTCCATCTCCCCAGAGCCTGAATGGGTCTTCCAGAACTGTATAAGTAACGTCTATATGAGCATCAAGCATATTGCCGTAGTGCAGACCAGTCTTTACATCATATATCCTAGACTTTGAATTGAAGAGAGCATAATTAGGTCCAGTGTGGCTGTTCTTTTCCTGTAGATCCACAAGTAGTTCAAGAAATAATTACATGATCTGAAATGCATAACATTACATTATAATTTCACCAGAGATTCATAAATCTATGAGCAATATCAAGATCTTTCTACTTAAAATTCAATTTTTACCATAGATCTACAAAAGTATAGCAAGATCCAGTAGATCTACTAAATACATCAAACATACCCAAGAAATCCCCAAAGATCAACTATTGATCCACAGATCTAACAAATACTTCTCCATTATTCAAACTCGATTTGTAGGAACTAACAAATTTTTCGACAGATCTATATTTCTTGCAAGAAAATCAAGAAAATGAAGAGCGAGTGGATAGATGAAGAGCGAGTGGATACCTGTATCTTGTGCCTCGGCTTGGCCATTGTGGATCGTGATATACTCCCTCTACGCAAAGAAGAAGAAGAAGGAGGAGGAGGAGAGGAAAATTTGGAGCCACTCCACCCTGGGATTTCCGGCGAGACCCTGGCTCTGTCATCCCGCGGATGATTTCCCTCACCTCTCGCTCTCCCCGGACTCAGGGGATTGCTTGCAGCTTGACGAGCTCCGGATGCGCGCGCCTCGTCCTCCAGCTCCCGCCAGCGGCAGAGTGTGGAGGAGGCGGCCGCGAAGATCAGGGTCGTAGACGAGAACCGCGGTTGGGGCTCGTTGGGGGGGAGGGGGAGGGGGAAAGGGGGGAGGGGCGGGGAGGGGGAAGGGGGGGGAGAGGGGCGGGGAAGGGGTGGAGGGAGGGGGGAGGGGGGGAGGGGGGGAGGGGGTGGAGGGGGGAGAGGGGGGGGGAGGGAGGTGAGGGAGGGAGGTGATAAGTTCCCATTCGTGGTTCCTACTGATACTGAAGAAGAAGGAGACTATCTGAAATTCTGTAACATGTAACAGAGTGTAATGGAGACAAATAGCTAGCTAGAGAACAAGTAAAGAAACTAGGGTTTGCACTATTGTAATTTGAAGAAGAAGAAGAAGCTACAATCTAGGGAAGATAAAAATAAAATTTGGAAAGTAAATCTGAGATCATAATTCTCCATACATTTGAAAATTAAAGAGGAGTCAAAATGACATTTTAGGAGAGCACGGAATATATATGTATATCCACTTATCAAGGTTTATATATGTAATTACTAGGAGGGCTTATAGGTAATTTGACCGAAATTAAACTGCATTTCCTTCCTCCCTGGCGTGGCGTCAGTTGGGTACGGCGAGGAGCTGCTGGCCTTGGGCGGTGAACTCAGCGCGGTGACGGGAAGGCGAGGAGACCGGTTGGTCGGCTGCTTCTTGTCGGGGAGGTGGCAGCGGGCTGTTCTAAGCGTCAGGACCAGCAGAGGGGTCGTCGGAGACCTGAAAGGCAGGGCAGAGCGGGCGAGGAGTTTCGATCGGCGGCGTCGGCAGAGAGGAGCGATCGCAGTGCTTTCTGCGGAAGCAGCAGAGGCGTGTAGAGCAGAGCAGCTAAGCTAGCGGGGAAAGAACATGGGTAGTGCGGGTTCACTGGCAGGGCTCGGCGAGCGTCGATCAATTAGACTAGGGCCTGGAACAGGAAACCTATGGAGTAAGGTCTGGTTGGCGAGATAGCTAGAGAGCATAAAGCTTAGGAAAGTTAAGGTCAGTTTAGGAGGAGGGGGAGTCTCGAGCAAAGGAAGCTCGAGAAGATTATGCGGACATTTGATCGACATGCTTCGATCGATAACATTACCAACTCTCCACAAGATGTCAATGCTTGATAGCTAGGATCAATTAGACTAGAGCCTTACAAGCAAGCCCCTTCAAAGAAAACATTTCGAAAGCTTCCAAGTTGGCACGTCTTCTCTCAACAACGCAAACATGGGATTTGGTCTCGGCACTGCATGTATGGATCAAGTTGTTAGCAATTTCATCAATGTGACCAGCAAATAGATCCACCTTTGGCTTAGCTTATTTGCTTCACAAGAATTATTTAGAAAGTTTTTTTTTCCTCCATATTTCTTTGTCCAGAAGAAAATTTTCTACATATTAGTATAGTTCTTTCATAAACGACTTGTTTGATTTTTCATGTCACAATTACAAAAGTTAATTGTTAGTATGTATTTGTAACAAATTCCTCTACTCAAAGCCAATGGACAGCCATGAACCCTAGTATTAAATAATCTATACAGCAATCAATACCAACTAGATCAATGTACATTTCAATTACGATATCTTTTTTTAAACAAATAACCTTTAGTTATTTGGTTATCTAAGTGTTATTTACTTTCTCAGTAAAAATCAATTGCTAGTTTTTAATATATAAATGAAAAATTAGAAGAAATTACAAAAACAATTAGGACATGTGCTTAGATATATATATATAAATAAGAGGCTATAGTGAGAGAGAGAAAGAAAGAGAAGAGAGAAGAAATAGGAGAGAAGAAAGAAGAGAGAACGAATTAAGAGGAAAATATTAGAAAAAGAAGAAAAGAGAGAGAATTACCAGACCTAATGGACCGCTGTCAGTATTCCTTCCCTCTCTCTCTATCAATTGCTTTTCTTGTTACAAGCCTAATTATTCTTGATTATGCTATCATTTTATTAGACAAAATGCTACTTATTCTATCATTTTGGTAACGAATTATTCTTCAATCTTTCATTTTCTGGCTAAATGTTTTATGGTTTCTTGTTTTGTTTGTTTTTTTCCTTTAACTAGTCCATGACAAAACTTTAAATCTTTAATTTTAAAAATCATTAATTTTCTGGTTTTTTGTTTTATTCGGTTTTTTTTTATATATATATATCTAAGCACTGTACCAGGAGATCAACAGCAGCATGGTTCCCTCTCTTCACCATTCTTCTATCTAATATGAAATCAGGTTCCAAAATCTGAGCTTCCACTTGAGTAGGTGTTCCTGTCTGAACCTCTCTAGTAGCACTGACTTTCTTCTTGAGTTGGGAGACATGGAACACAGGGTGGATTTGGGATCCTGCAGGGAGGGCTAGTTTATAAGCCACTGTACCTATTTTAGTTAAGACTTCATAGGGTCCAAAATATTTTGGAGACAACTTTTGAGGTCTTCTTTGCCCAACTGAAACCTGTCTATAGGGCTGGAGTTTGAGGAAAACCCAGTCTCCTACATCAAATTGCCTATCAGTCCTCTTAGTGTCTGCCAACTTCTTCATCCTGTCCTGGGCCAGGTGCAAATTGTCCTTGAGGAGTTGGAGAGCATTATCCCGAGAGTTTAGAGCTTCTTCAACACTCTTGTCTTGGGGGGGGGGGGGTCTGGAATGTATGTGAGAATATGTGGGGGAGCTCTGCCATACACAGCTTCAAAGGGTGTTACTTTGGTTGAAGTGTGCCAGTTGGTATTAAACCAAAATTCAGCCCATGGCAGAAATTTGCTCCACTCATGAGGTTTATGTCCACAAAAACATCTCAAATAGGCTTCAATACTCCTGTTGGTGACCTCAGTTTGCCCATCTGTTTGAGGATGGTAGGCAGTACTATATTTGAGCTTGGTCCCCTGTGCTTTAAAAAACTCTTGCTAAAATTGACTGGTGAAAATGGGATCTTTGTCACAGACAATGGATTTGGGCATCCCATGCAATTTGAATACCCCATCAATGAAGACATGAGCCACCATAGCAGCAGTGTAAGGATGGCAGAGAGCAAATAGGTGGATGTATTTAGTGAGCCTATCCACCACAACCATGATGGTTGTTTTGTGATAACTGGTAGGTAATCCTTCAATAAAATCCATGGAAATCTCTTCCCATATCCTATCAGGTATAGGTAAAGGTTGTAATAGGCCAGCTGGGGAGATATTTTCATACTTGTTCTGTTGGCAAACCTGACAAGCTTGTATATATTTCCTGACTGCAGTCTTCATCCCCTTCCAGTAGCAAGTCTTCTTGAGTCTCTGTAAGGTCTTTGCCACACCAGAATGGCCAGCCTGGACATGATCATGGTGTTCTTTTAACATAATGGCTGCAAACTCAGAATCAGGGTCAATAAGGAGCCTGTTTTTGTAATATAAGAGGCCTTGTCTCATAGAGTACTTGTCAGTATTTAGACTTCCTTGTGCCCATTTGCTCAGCTGCTCTTTATAGAAGGCTGAGTGTTGCATTTGTTCCTGAAACTGAGTCAACCAGTCCGTCTGCACCACACTGACTGCACTCAATATAAGAGCTTCCCTCCTGGACAAACTATCAGCAGCTACATTCTCTTTGCCTTTCTTGTATTCCACCTTGTAGTGGTAGCCTTGTAACTTAGCTATCCATTTGTGATGGGCTTCTGTCCCCATTTTCTGGTCTAACAGGTATTTGAGTGCTTGATGATCAGTCTTAATGATGAATTCCCTACCCCACAAATATTGACTCCACTTCTTAATTGCCAAGAGAATGGCCAGCATCTCTTTCTCATAGGTAGACAGTGCCTTTGATCTTCCTTTCAACCCTTGACTCAGAAATGCTATAGGTCTGCCTTTTTGCATTAAGATAGCCCCTATTGCTTCTCCTGAAGCATCACATTCTAATACAAATATTTCATTGGAATTGGGCATACTCAGAACAGGAGGTTGAATGAGGGCCAATTTAAATTTCTCAAAAGCCTCTTGAGCTGTATCATTCCATTTAAAGGAATCCTTCTTGAGCAGGTCAGTGAGTGGTCCAGCTATAGCCCCATACCCTTGGATGAATCTTCTGTAGTAGCCAGCCAGTCCTAAAAATCCCCTGAGGCCTTTCAGTGTAGTGGGAGTTGGCCAATGCTCCACTGCTTCAGTCTTTGTGGTGTCCACCTGAAAGCCCTCCTCAGAAATCACATGCCCCAAGTACCCAATTGTCTTCAATGCAAATTGGCACTTGCTCTCCTTGATTTTCAGATTGAACTCTGACAACCTGCAGAAAACCTGTTCCAGGTGCACTAGATGCTCTTCAAAGCTACTGCTGTAAATCAGTATGTCATCAAAAAATATAAGAACAAATTTTCTCATGTAATCTCTGAATATAGAATTCATCATGGACTGGAATGTGGAGGGTGCATTGGTGAGCCCAAAGGGCATCACAAGGAACTCATAGTGTCCCTCATGAGTTCTAAAAGCAGTTTTAGGGACATCTTCTTCCACTACTCTCACTTGATGATACCCAGCCCTCAAGTCCAGCTTAGAAAAAAAAATTTGCTACATGTAGCTCATCAAACAATTCATCTATGAATGGAATTGGGAATTTGTCTTTGATAGTGTTTTGATTAAGGGCTCTATAATCTATACACATCCTCCAGGATCCATCAGCTTTCTTCACTAAGATAACAGGTGAAGAGTAGGAACTTGTACTGGGCCTAATGATGCCACTGACTAACATTTCCCTCACTTGTTTTTCTATTTCATTTTTATGTATGTAAGGGTGCCTATATGGCCTTTGACACACAGGGAGAGCCCCAGGTAATAAGGGAATTCTATGGTCAAATTCCCTCTTGGAAGGTAAACCTGTGGGTTCATCAAATAGCTGTTTGAAATTTTGCAGTAGAGAGGAAATGGTTGGGTGTGTACCTGTAGTAGTGGCTTGGCACTCTACAGAGGAGAGCTGAATAACATAGAACTGATTTTTTTTGCCTGAGCTCCTTCAAGTCTGCTTCAGATAGGCTATGCTTGTCTGCACCCAAGCCTTTAAAAACTTGTACTTGTTCACCTTGCTGAAACACCATGGTGAGATCTTTGAAATTCCAGTGAATGGTTCCCAGAGTTCTTAGCCAGTTAGCTCCCAACACAACTTGGCATCCTGTGATGGGAAGCTTTAGTAGATTCACCTGCAACTTCTTCCCTTGGCAGTCAATTAGGACATTTGGACACATGCCTTGGCTCTGTAATTTCTCCCCATTGGCAACCAAAACTTCAAAAACTTCATTATTGGAAGTATTTAGTTGAAGTCTTTCACTAAATTGCTTGTCAACAAAACTGTGGGTGGACCCAGAGTCCACTAACACTAAGACTGGCTTGCCTTGTATTGTCCCTCTCATTTTCATTGTTGACTTGTCCCTGACAGTGCCTGCAAGGAAATAGAGAAGGACTCTGGAATTCCCTCATCCTGAGTATTTTCTTCTTGATCATCCTCTGCAGCTAGCATAAACAATCTCTTCTCTTTGCATTTGTGGCCTTTGAACCATTTTTCTTCACACAGGAAACATAAACCCAAATTTTTTCTCCTCACTATCTCAGTAGGGGATATAGTGAGCCTTCCTGGAATTGTTGTAGAAGCCCCTGTGGTGTTTGTATACTTCCTTCTTGTTTCATTACTGCTTGCTAGAAGGGTTGGAGTGTTTGTCACCACATTTGTTGCAGGAGTAGTCTTGTATAGGTGTGTGTTACCCTTGTAGTTCCTTTTAAGAGCTAAGAACTTGGCTTCATACAACTTAGAGAGTTGCATAGCTGTTAATAAGCTCCTGGGACTAGCTAGTTGCAGCTCATATCTGATTTCTTCTCTCAAGCCACCAATATAATGGCTAATGAGACAGATCTCAGGGACCCCTTGCACTCTCTGAGAGACTCTCTGGAATTGGGAATTGTATTCCTGAACGTCAGAGTCTTGTTGTAAGTGTTTCAAATCAATAATGTGATCTGTGAATTGAGAAGGACCAAACTCCATTCTAATGCTTTGGTAGAAATCATCCCAAGTCATGACTCCATTTTTGAGTTTCAATACCCATCTCAGCCAGTATGCAGCTGTGCCCTTAAGTTGGACTGAACATAATTTAATTCTGTCAACTTCTAAGGTGTGGTAAAAACTGAAATAGTGATCCACTCTCATTAGCCATTCCTCTACATCACCTGTGCCATCATACTCAGGTAATTTGAGCCTGTGTGAGGACTGTCCCCTGTTTTGATTTTGAATGTTGTTTGGAACATTGTAAGGAAGGCCTCCAGCTTGTATAATTGGTCTTGGGGGAGTATATAAAACTCCTGGGGCATTGGCTGGATGTCCTACTAATTGTGAATTGGCATTTGGTGGTGTCCTCATGTGTGGCAAAGGTGTTTGTTCACCAGTGGCCATAGCAGTGTTCATCAAGGATGTACTGGCACTTCCAATATGTGTATTATTAATATGCATTGGAGAATTTGGGCCAAGAAAATGTGAGACAGGTGGAAAATGTTGCAACATTGGAGATTGGTTCATATTTGAACTTGAACTCTCTCCATCCCTACGAGATCTGAGTAATTCTTCCAGCATCTTCTCTACTCTTCCAAATCGATCTTCGATTTGATCAAATTTTGCAGGAAGGCTTTCTAACTGGACAATTTTGGCAGAGAGATCGAGCACAGTACCTGACATGGCTCCCATGGTTCCTTCAATAGAGAGGATCCGCTCGTTGTCGATAAACGATCGCCTCCCCTCAGATGCCAACCCTCCAGATCCGCCGAGGCCGGAGCTGCCCTCCCGGCTGCCTTCACTCACTGGATCTAGAGGCTCTGATACCAAGTTGGTAGGATCCTAAGATCCTGACATGTAGATACTTGAATTCCTTCCAGGAATTGTCATCAGCAATCAAACAGAAGCTAAACAAAAGAGAAATTGAGAGGAATTCTAGGTTTATTGAAGTAAGACTGGTAAGGAAAATACAAGGAATGCAAGTACTGAAGAATGCAGGAAGAAAAAGAGCTGGAAAATTAGGTAATCAATTTATGTTTCTTCACTTCATTTATTTACAGCTATATATAATAAGGATATTCTGGATGACGTGCTTGTATTGGTCACTGCAGGTTGTTGATTGGCCTGGCAATGATGAGCTGTCCTCTGGAGCTGCTGAGCTGGCCCTGAGAGGAAATAACTAACAAACCAATTGTCCAGAAATGGACAATGCACTGTGCTATGCATATGGGCACGTATCACCACGCCAGCGCTACCCCTGCGGTCGAACCTCGCCGTCCTCCCGCTGCCTCGAAAAACACCCTATTTCCGTCAACAATGTGACCAACAAATAGATTCACATTGGGCTTAGCTTATTTGCTTCACAAGATTAATTTTGAAAGCTTTTTTTTCCTCTTTGTTAATATATCCTCTACAGAAGAAAATTTTCTATATATTAGTATAGTTCTTTCATAAACCACTTGTTTGATTTTTCATGTCACAATTACAAAAGTTAATTTTTAGTATGTATTTGTAACAAATGCAGTAACAAATTCCTCTACTCAAAGCCAATGGACAGCCATGACCCCTAGTATTTAATAATCTATACAGCAATCAATACCAACAATTACGATATCTTTTTTTAAACCAAATATCTTTAATTATTTGCTTATATAAGTGTTATTTATTTTCGGGTATACGAGAGAGAGAGAAAGGAAGAGAAAAGAGAATCTTTAATTTTGACAAATTCTTCAATGTTTTCTTTTCTTTTTCTGGCGGGAAAATATTAATAGATGTTTATGATTTTTTTTTGTTTTTGTTTGTTTTTCCTTTAATATTTATTATTTAAATGGGTTAATCTATTATGGTTAAAATTTCTCGATTTCTTACTTTAGACAAAACCTTAAAAAAATATTTAATTTTGATAATTCTCCAATCTTTAATTTTCTGGCGGGAGAATATTATTGTTTTTTGTTTTAATCGTTTTTTTCCTTTAATCTTTTGATTATTTTAATGAATTAATCTTTTATTGTAGTTAAATGCTCCCCTGTATTATTTTGTTGACAAAACCTTAAATATTTAGTTTTGATAAATTCTTCTTCAATCTTTAATTTTCTGGCGGGGAAAATTTATCCAAGTCTAAATGTTAATGATTTTTTTTCTTTTGTTTGTTTTTTCCTTTAATCTTTATTATTTTACTGAATTAATCTTTATTATTGTTGAAATTTGTGTTTTATCGACAGAACCTTAAATCTTGATCTATCTACCCAAAGAAAAATTTGGTGGGACCATTTGTTTGTTTTAACCCGACTGTTTTAAACTGATTAGTTTATTTTATCACATAGTCATCAAAGTTTTTTTGTTTTGTTTATTTCATCACAGACCCTTATGCACCAGTTTCCCCCGTCCTCCCGGCACTGCGCCTCCAGTCCCTTGTGCACCTCCACCTCCAGCTGCCCCCCATCTTTCCGGTACTGCGCCTCCAGTCCCTTATGTGCCTCCATTCCCTTATGCACCCCCACCTCCAGCTGCCCCCCATCCTCCCGGCCCTACGCCTCCAGTCCCTTATGCACCTCCACCTCCAGCTGCCCCCCATCCTCCCGGCACTACGCCTCCAGTCCCTTATGCACCAGCTTCCCCCCATCCTCCCGGCACTGCACCTCCAGTCGCTTATGCACCTCTATTCCCTTATGCACCTCCACCTCCAGCTTCCCCCATCCTTCCGGCACTGCACCTCCAGTCGCTTATGCACCTCTAGTCCCTTATGCACCTCCACCTCCAGCTGCCCTCTATCCTCCCGGCACTGCACCTCCAGTCCCTTATACACCAGCTTGCCCCCATTCTCCCGGCACTGCACCTCCAGTCCCTTATGCACCTCCACCTCCAGTTGCCCTCCATCCTCCCGGCACTGCGCCTCCAGTCCCTTATGCATCTTCACCTCCAACTGCCCCCCATCCTCCCGGTATTGCGCCTCTAGTCCCTTATGCATCTCTACCTCCAGCTGCCCCCCATCCTTCTTGCACTGTGCCTCCAGTCCCTTATGCACCTCCGCCTCTAGCTGCCCTCCATCCTCCATACTACGGCATTCCAGCCAGCATTGTGCCTCCAGTACCTTATGCACCTCCACCTCCAGCTCCTCCTGCTCCAGTCTCTCATGCACCTCCAGCTGCAGCTCATACCCATACGCCCTAACTGGTACAAGCATTAAAATTTCAACATTGTCAAGCGAATAGTATTAACATTTTACTTTCTATATATAATTTGGTTTGCGACATATTTTGCAGCTGCAGGCCCCCAGCTAGTCCTTCGTGTAGCGCATGAAGGGGAGGTGTTACAAGGCATGGAGAAGACCAAGATGTGCAAATATTTTAGTAATATGTTACATTGCCGCCGTGGCGAGGGGTGCCCGTTCGCCCATGGCGAGCATGAGCTCCGCCCGTGCCCTGCTGGCTACAAGACCCAGGTGTGTCACTCCTTCAAAGAAGGTGTGCAGCTATGGGAACCGCTGCAAGTACCTCCATAAGCGATGAATGGTCCATAAGCGATGAATGTTGCCAGTAACACAATGATTGCTGAATCTAATTCATGTCTGTTATTATTTTTTTTTTTTTTGAGGTCATGATGGATTGGGCCTATTAGTAGTGTTAGAAAGAAAGCCACATGAATCTAAATGATGGCTATAACTGAACAATTATACTATCATTCTGTAACCTGAATCTAAGATTTTTGTTGAGGTCACTGTATTTTTGTTGAGATCATTCTATATCAAATGACATTTGTAAAGTGTGGAAATTTAAAAGTTAAAACCAATTCTTTTTTCTCGCCCATCTTCTTCTTTTGGATGATAACTTTTCTTGATTACATGTAATGATTTATCACTTCCTTAGATTGTTTATATATATATATATATATATATATATATATATATATATATATATATATATATATATTGGAAAAGGGTAAATTTTATTCCAAAGTAAAACAGTAATCGTACAACATACAATCAAAGTGGGGACTCCCACTTCAAGACCTCATAACATTAACATCAAATTCGATGTTATGAAGCAAGCCCACAAGAGGTGTAACCAGTCCCTCAAATATCTGACGGTTTCGTTCCCGCCAGACATGCTACACCGAAGCAGCCAGACGAACCCTGGTAGTCCGGAACCAGTCCTCCCCTCGACCCCTACTATCTCGGACCACCGTAATGATGTCCCCAGAACTCTTCCCGGAGTCACAATCTCCCAAAATTCTACTTTGCTCCTTCCATATCTGCCAAGCCAGGACACACTCAAAGAAGATGTGGCGGACAGATTCTAGCTCCACCCCACACAACACACACTTGGGATCCGGGACCGGCACACCAAAAGAACTCAACCGATCTCGAGTAAGAAGGCGACCCAATAGGAGCTTGTAAAGACAGAGCTGCATCTTCCTTGCCAGGCCCTTGCACCACACAAAGTCGTAGTCAGGACTCTGAGGGAAAGTGCGCCTGACGAGATTGTAGCAACTCCTGAATTGGAACTCCCCAAAACCCGGGGGCGCACCAGACGGCTCCCAAATCCATCGATCTGCAGGCAGGTCCGGATCAATGGCGACAGTGCTAATGATCTCTCCCAGCTCCATGGTAAAACGATAGAGCTCCGGCCTCCACTCTCCATCGCGAATGATCCGACTACACTTCAGTCCCCGCCTGTCCTCCTGGTGAGTCTGAGCCCCCCTGATGTCCAATAACGAGCTCCGATCTATCCAGGGATCACGCCAGAGGTCCGTTCCAGACCCATCCTTTATGACCTTCCTGATAGCAGACTTGAGTATCCTCCTGTGTCTCAGAACAGTCTTGAACGTGACAGAATGATTGTTGTCAGTAGTACACGTCCAAAAGTTGCCTGCTTCACATATCTATTATGCATCCAAGTAGCCCAAAGAGACCCCCCATTTAAGAATTTCCATGCCAGCTTCAGCGCGGAGGCCTCTCAAATCTCCAGCAGAGGCCGAATCCCCACTCCTCCCTCCTTCCTGGGACGGCAGAGCTGATCCCAAGAAATCGCATGCATACCCCCTCTCCAAATAAAGTCTGCACAAATCCGTTCTACTTTCCTAACAGTAGCGATAGGAAGAAGGATGGATTGTAGCCAGAAATAAGCAACAGCTGTAATCACTGACCGAACCAGCTCAATGGGACCGCCAAAAGACAATCCCGAGGCTTGCCAACCTTCCACTCTCCTCTGGACGAACTCCACCAAACTATGGCAGTCATGATCCCGTGCATAGTTGACCGTGAGGGGTACTCCTAAATAGCGCACCGGAAGATCACTCCTTTCGATACCCAGCACGTAAGCCCGCTCCTCCTTCTGGGGACATGAGGAGCTGAAGTACACCCGGCTCTTCTCCCTGTTCAGCTGAAGTCCCGATAAAGAATGTAACTCTCCCATAATCTCTGCAAGCGTCTGCATACCCTCCATCGAAGGCCGGATAAACACCAAGAGATCATCAGCATAAATGAGGTGGGTGACAGGGGGATCCACCCTCCGGAACAATGGGACCAACCTCCCTCGGTGTGCAGCTAAGTCCATCAGGCAAGTGAAGTATTCCATAACAATCGTGAACAGGTAAGGGGACAGGGGGTCGCCTTGCCGAAGCCCACGATTACTCTGGAAATACCCATAGGGGATGCCCTGAATAAGGACCGAGAAGGTGGGGGACGTGATGCACTCCCGTATCAGGCCTACCCAATGATCCCCAAAACCCATGGCAGTCATCAGATGGCAAAGGAAGTCACGGTTGACCATGTCATATGCCTTCCGCAGATCCAGTTTCACGCAAGCCTTCTCTCCTCCAGGTTTGTTAAAACCTCTCACCATCTCATGAGCCAAGAGGCTGTGCTCAGCAATCGATCTCCCCTTGATAAAAGCAGCCTGGTTCGGGGAGACCAAGCCCTGCATGATCCCCTCCATACGCCGGCACATAAGGTGCGTAATTATCTTATAAAGATAATTACAGCACGCAATAGGTCTGAAGTCCTCCAGCGCTGTTGCTCCCTCCTTCTTAGGCACCAAGGTCAGGAAGGTGTAATTCAGCTCTTTTAGCAGCTTTCCATTGGTGAAGAATTCATGTACCACCTCCAAGACCTGGTACTTCAGAGTATCCCATTGGCGTTTGTAGAAACCACTGCTAAAACCATCCGGGCCTGGAGCCTTGTTAGGATCCGCCAGCTGGACAATAGCTTCCACCTCCTCCAATGTAACGGGAGCAAGAAGAATACTATTCTCGTACGGAGTCACCAATCTCTTCGTAATGATCTCTGGGAACACAGACAAGTAGTCAGTCTGAAAATACAACTCAGAGTAGTACCTGACCGCCTCGCCCTGAATCGCAGCTGGCTCCTCCACAAGATTGTCATCCACATCCAGAAGCCGGGAGATGTGATTCCTATGCTGCCTGGTCCTGATGACATCATAGAAGAACTTGGAGCACCGGTCGCCGTCCTTGAGCCAGTAGCATTTGGCACGCTGAGCCGTGCTGATCTCCTTCTGCAACCGCAAGATGCTGACTTCTTTAATCAGCTCCTTCTCTCTAGCTGCCAAGTCCCATTGAGCATGTCAGCCTGCATATCTTCCTGGATGGCTCACAATTCTCCCTCCTTATCTTCTAAGGAAGTCTTCAGCAACCCCTTCACCCAACTCCGAAGAGCCTGCTTCGTGGCCTTGAGACGACGGACCAAGCGGAACTGGGCCGTCCCCTGCTGACCACTATCAAGCCCCTCTGTGACAGCCTCCAGATAGCCCTCAGAGAGGTACCAACTGTTGTTGTACCTAAAAGGACGGGCGTTTCCAGGAGTCCGACAAGTGAATCCAACCCGGATGGGGGAATGGTCACTCGTCCCAGCAGCCAAACCCTCCGCCGAAGTGTTAGGGAAATGACGGAACATTCTCCATTACCCAGAGCTCGATCAAGCTGGCATGCAACCCTATTCCGAATAGCTTTGTTATGCCAAGTCCAGATGAAGCCCGAGCGAGCTAGCCCCTGGAGCCCTGTCTGGAGGAGACACCTCTGAAAATCATAAAGGATAGGATCTGGAACTGGTCGACCTTCCACCTTCTCCCCACGGTGTAGAAGTGTTGATATATATAGTGTTATTGGGCTTTAGTCCCACATTGGCTAGAATGATAGGAGAGGAGGCTAGCCTCTCCTATATATATGTTGTTATTCCATTCACAATAAAATTACTTCAAGTCTCAACATGGTATCAAAGCCTAAAATTGCTTAGAATACCGTCAGAGACCCCTCCTCCACACAAACCCTAACCCTAATCTCATCCTCTTTCCCTTCTTCCACGCCGCCGCTGCCGCCCGCTGCCGCTGCAGCTGCTGCCGCTGCCACCACAGCTGCAGCGCCGCCCCGCTGCTGCTGCTGCTGCAGCTGCCGTGCCGCCGCCGCCGCTGCCGCGCTGCTGCCGTTGCTGTGCCGCTGTTGCGGCTGCAACTGCTGCTGCTGCTGTCGTGGTTGCCTCCGAGCACACCACTTTTAGGGCACCTACGCTGTAGGTCAGCCTGAATTAGGGCACCTACGCTGTAGGTCAGCCTGAAAGTTGCTGTACCGCTTTTGCGGCTGCAAGATTCATTGTACCGCTATTGCGGGTACAAGATTCACGCTCGTTCTTGAGATCAATCTCAAGGAGATGCCTATAATCCCTAGATCCGATGAAATCAGACATATTCGGATTTAGGAGAGGACGGCGAGGACGAGCGTGAGTCGTGGAGCAAGTGTGAAGTGATCGAGAAGAAGCATCGATGGAGGAGATTCTCAAGAAGCTGGATGCTGACGATGTGGCGACATTGCTGAAGTTGATAAAGGTGTCGGCTGGTGAAAGCACGACACGAGCACCGCCAAAGTTGGAACTACCCTCCATCGATCTGAAGTTGGATGGACCAGCCACCTATTTGAGTTGGTCACGGCGGGTGAGAAGAACCCTTGCAGGTAAGAACCTGGAGGGATTCTTGACAGGCGAGAAGACAGAGCCGGAAGAGGGCTCGACAGGACGGAACGAGTGGAAATCCACTCATATGGTGATTTATATCTGGCTTCTCAACTCCTTAGTCCAGTCTATTGCTTCCACAGTAGATGGCATTGAGATGGTGAAAGACGTATGGGAGAAATTGAGAAGAACCTATGATGGCATAGGTAACAATCTACGGATCTTCTAGATAAAAGGGGAGATCGACGACACCGTACAAGGCGAGAAGACGGTGCAGGAGTACGCTACGGAGTTGGAACGTCTCTGGCTGGATTATGATCACCATTCCAAACGGGCAAGCTGCGGGGACCCAAAGTGCAAGGAGAGACAGGTGTGTCTGCAGGAGAGGACGATGAAATTCCTTAAGGGACTGACTGCAGCATTCACACAGAGGACAGCCTTACTCCTCGCCCAGCCAAAGATCCCTAGTCTCGAGGGGGCTATCTCAGCCATGATTCAGGAGGAGACGCGGATCAGATTACAGACAGGGACAGGCGCATCATCGACAGGTGCTTTACCCGAAGTGAAGTCAGCACTAGCAGCTACCGGTTCGGGGGATACAGGATCCAAGGGAGAGCTCTGGCAACAGAATCGGCAGTGCTACAACTGTGGGGAGATGGGCCACCATCGATATGCTTGTACCAAACCACCTAAGGAGGGAGACTCAGGTGGTGGACGTGGACGAGGATATGCTGGACGTGGACGTGGTCGAGGAGGCCGACGAGGTGGTCGAGGAGGCTATCGGGCAAACCTGCTGGTGGCAGATGGGAATGGAGGAGCTGGCGGCGCCTTTACTGAGGAGGATCAGGCGCTATTGGACCTGCTGGAGAGAAAGCAAAAAGCGTCAATCGAAGGAGACAGGAGGAGCGGAGCAGAGGAGGCATCCACTCCATTCTTCAGAGGCAACGCCGCTATGTATGCCCATCCATCAGAAGGTACTGACGAGTCTCACGCTCTTGCATCTATGTCTTCCCTTAAAATGTCAGACTGGATTATCGACTCAGGAGCATCTCGGCATGTGATCGGAAATGCTAGTAAGTTTTCCTCGTACACTCACCTAGCATCGACAGACACCATTCAGACTGCGGATGGTACTTTCCAACCAGTGGTCGGTAAGGGTACTGTTAATTGTACGGGTTCAGTAAGGTTATCTAATGTTTTGCATGCTCCATCCTTCCCTGTCAGTCTCTTGTCTATTAGTTCTATAATTCTCCAACTAAAATGCATTGTTTCTTTTGATATTCCTAAGGTGATCTTCCAGGAGAAAGGGACGGGACGAAGACTTGGGACTGGCACTTGGCATGATGGACTGTGGTACCTAGATCAAGACGGACTGGACTCAGCATTGGTGTCTATGGCAGAGAAGGCTGGAATGGAGGAGCTGCAGCAGAGGACTGAAGACACTTTGATACTTCATCATAGGAGGATGGGGCATTCTTCCTTTGATACTCTAAATAAGTTGTATCCAGATATGTATGCAAAATCAAATAAAAGGAAATTAGTATGTGATGCATGTGAGTTAGGAAAACTTACTAGGAGTTCATATGTTGGAAATGGTCATAAGAGTTCTTCAGTCTTTGAGGTAGTTCATTCTGATGTTTGGGGCCCATGTGCTACTAACACTATGAATGGGTATAAGTATTTTGTTTCGTTTATCGATTGTGCATCTCGTGCCACCTGGCTGTATTTGATGAAGAACAAAAGTGATGTATTTGCTTGTTTTCGGGACTTTCATAAATATGTCCAGACTCAGTATAATGCAGTGGTGAAGATACTGAGATCTGACAATGGGACGGAGTATACCAATAGGACACTTGCAGAGTACTTGTCAGCACATGGAATACAGCATCAGACCTCTTGTGCATATACACCAGCACAAAATGGAGTAGCAGAAAGGAAGAACCGACATCTTCTGGAGACCGCAAGAAGTATGATGATCGACATGAATGTCCCACAACACCTATGGGGATATGCGGTGTTGACAGCAGCTCAACTTATAAACAGGATGCCTTCAAAAGTCCTGGGATGGAAGTCTCCATGTGAAGTATTACAAGGTAATAATAGTGGAATACTTCCACTAAAGGTGTTTGGATGTGTGTGTTTTGTGAAGGACAACAGACCATTCGTTGGAAAACTTGACCCTAGAGCAGTCAAGTGCATCTTCGTGGGCTACTCAGCAACTCAGAAGGGGTATGTATGCTGGAGTCCAGTAGAGAAGAAGAAATTTGTTAGTATGGACGTCCACTTCCGGGAGCATGAGCCATATTACCGCCAGGATGGAACTTCGTATAACACGCCTCATACTACAAGTATAAGGCGAGAGGGAGAGATAGAGAACTTGGAGAATCTGGTGGTAACCGATTTAGAAGTTTGGCATAGAGACACGGTTGAGGAGGAACATGAAGGTGAAGCGGAACAGAGGGAGGAGACGAGAAGTGTTACACCTACGGCTCAGGGGGAGTTACTGACCTACAACAGGAGAAACAACAAGCAGACTACAGGACCAGTACCTACAGTGTCAGTGCCAAGTCCCTTGCCTGCGCCTGTCCCAACTCCTGAGACACCTATACCACCATCCTCCTCATCTACACCACCACCCTCCTCATCTACACCACCACCCTCCTCAGGTGATATCGTTCCTCCGATGTCTCCCATACCACTACCTACACGAAGGACTACTCGCAGCAATGCGGGAAATCCTCCGGACAGATATGGTTGGGATCTTGCTAAGTTTGTTTCTTATGATCATATATCTTCTTCTCATGGAGCATTTATAGCATCTTTGGATAGTATTACTGTACCTAACAATTGACAGGTTGCCAAGAACGATCCAAAGTGGAAAGCGGCAATGCACGAGGAGTTGGGAGCTCTTGAGAAGAACCACACTTGGGAGCTGGTGAGACTGCCAGAAGGGAAAAGAGCAGTTGGATGTAAATGGGTTTTTACTGTGAAACAGAACCCAGATGGACAGGTTGAGCGCTATAAAGCTCGACTGGTGGCAAAAGGATACAGTCAGACGTACGGCATCGACTATGACGAGACCTTTGCACCAGTGGCGAAGATGAGCACTGTCAGGACCTTGATCTCCCTGGCAGCCAATGGAGGGTGGAAGCTACACCAACTGGATGTGAAGAATGCATTTCTTCATGGAGATCTAGTAGAGGAGGTGTACATGGAGATACCACCAGGATTCGGCACAAAACAGACAGAAGGCAAGGTCTGCAGACTGAAGAAGTCTCTCTATGGACTGAAGCAGTCTCCTCGGGCATGGTTTGACAGGTTCAGGAGAGCAATGATAGGGATGGAATATCAGCAGATCAATGCTAATCACACTGTCTTCTTCAGACGGAGTGGAGGCCATATCACCATGCTTGCAGTATATATAGATGATATGATTATCACAGGCAATGATGAGCAGGAGATCGCCCAACTCAAAGTAAAACTTGGCAAGGAGTTCGAGGTGAAAGATCTTGGCCCTCTTCGATACTTCCTTGGGATTGAGATTGCTCGAGATAATGAGGAAATCGTTCTTTCTCAAAGGAAGTACGCACTGGACCTGCTTACGGAAACAGGGATGATGGGATGTAAACCAGCTACGACACCGATAGACAAGAAGTTTAAACTGGATGCTGAAGCTGGAGAACCAGTTGACCGGGATAGATATCAGAGATTGGTGGGCAAGTTAATCTACTTAAGCCACACTCGACCTGATATCAGCTTTGCGGTAAGTGTAGTAAGCCGCTACATGCATGACCCCCGGAAGGGTCACATGGACGCAGTGTACCAGATTCTGAGGTACTTGAAGGGAGCCCCCGGGAAGGGACTGATCTTCAGAAGAAATAATCATGTAGGCATTGAGGGCTATTGTGATTCTGACTGGGCTAGCTGTGCTGACGACAGGAGATCCACATCGGGATACTGCATATTTGTAGGAGGCAACTTGGTCTCTTGGAGGAGTAAGAAGCAGTCAGTAGTGGCCAGATCAACAGCTGAAGCAGAGTATAGAGCTATGGCCTTGGGAGTCACAGAACTGTTGTGGTTGAAGAATATGCTGACAGAGCTAAAGCTGGACCAGGGAGCAAAGATGAAGCTATGGTGTGACAACCAGTCAGCTATTAATATTGCCAACAATCCAGTGCAGCATGACAGGACCAAACATATTGAGATTGACAGATTCTTCATCAAAGAAAAACTGGATAAAGAAGAACTAGAGCTGGGCTATGTTCTAACCAAAGATCAGGTAGCAGACGGACTGACAAAGGGGCTTAGTTCTATCAACATGATGAGAGGATGTGACAAGATGGGCTTAGTGAATATCTTTCGCCCATCTTGAGGGGGAGTGTTGATATATATAGTGTTATTGGGCTTTAGTCCCACATTGGCTAGAATGATAGGAGGTGTCTCAGGAGTTGGAAGCAATAGACTGGCCCGGAAGAGGGCTCGACAGGATTCGGCACAAAACAGACAGAAGGCAAGGTCTGCAGACTGAAGAAGTCTCTCTATGGACTGAAGCAGTCTCCTCGGGCATGGTTTGACAGGTTCAGGAGAGCAATAATAGGGATGGGATATCAGCAGATCAATGCTGATCACACTGTCTTCTTCAGACGGAGTGGAGGCCATATCACCATGCTTGCAGTATATGTAGATGATATGATTATCACAGGCAATAATGAGCAGGAGATCGCCCAACTCAAAGTAAAACTTGGCAAGGAGTTCGAGGTGAAAGATCTTGGCCCTCTTCGATACTTCCTTGGGATTGAGATTGCTCGAGATAATGAGGGAATCGTTCTTTCTCAAAGGAAGTACGGACTGGACCTGCTTACGGAAACAGGGATGATGGGATGTAAACCAGCTACGACACCGATAGACCAGAAGTTTAAACTGGATGCTGAAGCTGGAGAACCAGTTGACCGGGATAGATATCAGAGATTGATGGGCAAGTTAATCTACTTAAGCCACACTCGACCTGATATCAGCTTTGCGGTAAGTGTAGTAAGCCGCTACATGCATGACCCCCGGAAGGGTCACATGGACGCAGTGTACCAGATTCTGAGGTACTTGAAGGGAGCCCCCAGGAAGGGACTGATCTTCAGAAGAAATAATCATGTAGGCATTGAGGGCTATTGTGATTCTGACTGGGCTAGCTGTGCTGACGACAGGAGATCCACATCGGGATACTGCATATTTGTAGGAGGCAACTTGGTCTCTTGGAGGAGTAAGAAGCAGTCAGTAGTGGCCAGATCAACAGCTGAAGCAGAGTATAGAGCTATGGCCTTGGGAGTCACAGAACTATTGTGGTTGAAGAATATGCTGACGGAGCTAAAGCTGGACCAGGGAGCAAAGATGAAGCTATGGTGTGACAACCAGTCAGCTATTAATATTGCCAACAATCCAGTGCAGCATGACAGGACCAAACATATTGAGATTGACAGATTCTTCATCAAAGAAAAACTGGATAAAGGAGAACTAGAGCTGGGCTATGTTCCAACCAAAGATCAGGTAGCAGACGGACTGACAAAGGGGCTTAGTTCTATCAACATGATGAGAGGATGTGACAAGATGGGCTTAGTGAATATCTTTCGCCCATCTTGAGGGGGAGTGTTGATATATATAGTGTTATTGGGCTTTAGTCCCACATTGGCTAGAATGATAGGAGAGGAGGCTAGCCTCTCCTATATATATGTTGTTATTCCATTCACAAATGCATTCTTCACATCCAGTTGGTGTAGCTTCCACCCTCCATGTACACCTCCTCTACTAGATCTCCATGAAGAAATGCATTCTTCACATCCAGTTGGTGTAGCTTCCACCCTCCATTGGCTGCCAGGGAGATCAAGGTCCTGACAGTGCTCATCTTCGCCACTGGTACAAAGGTCTCGTCATAGTCGATGCCGTATGTCTGACTGTATCCTTTTGCCACCAGTCGAGCTTTATAGCGCTCAACCTGTCCATCTGGGTTCTGTTTCACAGTAAAAACCCATTTACATCCAACTGCTCTTTTCCCTTCTGGCAGTCTCACCAGCTCCCAAGTGTGGTTCTTCTCAAGAGCTCCCAACTCCTCGTGCATTGCCGCTTTCCACTTTGGATCGTTCTTGGCAACCTGCCAATTGTTAGGTACAGTAATACTATCCAAAGATGCTATAAATGCTCCATGAGAAGAAGATATATGATCATAAGAAACAAACTTAGCAAGATCCCAACCATATCTGTCCGGAGGATTTCCCGCATTGCTGCGAGTAGTCCTTCGTGTAGGTAGTGGTATGGGAGACATCGGAGGAACGATATCACCTGAGGAGGGTGGTGGTGTAGATGAGGAGGGTGGTGGTGTAGATGAGGAGGATGGTGGTATAGGTGTCTCAGGAGTTGGGACAGTCTGTTGATATATATAGTGTTATTGGGCTTTAGTCCCACATTGGCTAGAATGATAGGAGAGGAGGCTAGCCTCTCCTATATATATGTTGTTATTCCATTCACAATAAAATCACTTCAAGTCTCAACATGGTATCAGAGCCTAAAATTGCTTAGAATACCGTCAGAGACCCCTCCTCCACACAAACCCTAACCCTAATCTCATCCTCTTTCCCTTCTTCCACGCCGCCGCTGCCGTCCGCTGCCGCTGCAGCTGCTGCCGCTGCCACCACAGCTGCAGCGCCGCCCCGCTGCTGCTGCTGCTGCAGCTGCCGCGCCGCCGCCGCCACTGCCGCGCTGCTGCCTTTGCTGTGCCGCTGTTGCGGCTGCAACTGCTGCTGCTGCTGCCGTGGTTGCCTCCGAGCACACCACTTTTAGGGCACCTACGCTGTAGGTCAGCCTGAATTAGGGCACCTACGCTGTAGGTCAGCCTGAAAGTTGCTGTACCGCTTTTGCGGCTGCAAGATTCATTGTACCGCTATTGCGGGTACAAGATTCACGCTCGTTCTTGAGATCAATGTTGAGACTTGAAGTGATTTTATTGTGAATGGAATAACAACATATATATAGGAGAGGCTAGCCTCCTCTCCTATCATTCTAGCCAATGTGGGACTAAAGCCCAATAACACTATATATATCAACACTCCCCCTCAAGATGGGCGAAAGATATTCACTAAGCCCATTTTGTCACATCCTCTCATCATGTTGATAGAACTAAGCCCCTTTGTCAGTCCGTCTGCTACCTGATCTTTGGTTGGAACATAGCCCAGCTCTAGTTCTCCTTTATCCAGTTTTTCTTTGATGAAGAATCTGTCAATCTCAATATGTTTGGTCCTGTCATGCTGTACTGGATTGTTGGCAATATTAATAGCTGACTGGTTGTCACACCATAGCTTCATCTTTGCTCCCTGGTCCAGCTTTAGCTCCGTTAGCATATTCTTCAACCACAACAGTTCTGTGACTCCCAAGGCCATAGCTCTATACTCTGCTTCAGCTGTTGATCTGGCCACTACTGACTGCTTCTTACTCCTCCAAGAGACCAAGTTGCCTCCTACAAATATGCAGTATCTCGATGTGGATCTTCTGTCGTCAGCACAGCTAGCCCAGTCAGAATCACAATAGCCCTCAATGCCTACATGATTATTTCTTCTGAAGATCAGTCCCTTTCCGGGGGCTCCCTTCAAGTACCTCAGAATCTGGTACACTGCGTCCATGTGACCCTTCCGGGGGTCATGCATGTAGCGGCTTACTACACTTACCGCAAAGCTGATATCAGGTCGAGTGTGGCTTAAGTAGATTAACTTGCCCACCAATCTCTGATATCTATCCCGGTCAACTGGTTCTCCAGCTTCAGCATCCAGTTTAAACTTCTGGTCTATCGGTGTCGTAGCTGGTTTACATCCCATCATCCCTGTTTCCGTAAGCAGGTCCAGTGCGTACTTCCTTTGAGAAAGAACGATTTCCTCATTATCTCGAGCAATCTCAATCCCAAGGAAGTATCGAAGAGGGCCAAGATCTTTCACCTCGAACTCCTTGCCAAGTTTTACTTTGAGTTGGGCGATCTCCTGCTCATCATTGCCTGTGATAATCATATCATCTACATATACTGCAAGCATGGTGATATGGCCTCCACTCCGTCTGAAGAAGACAGTGTGATCAGCATTGATCTGCTGATATCCCATCCCTATCATTGCTCTCCTGAACCTGTCAAACCATGCCCGAGGAGACTGCTTCAGTCCATAGAGAGACTTCTTCAGTCTGCAGACCTTGCCTTCTGTCTGTTTTGTGCCGAATCCTGGTGGTATCTCCATGTACACCTCCTCTACTAGATCTCCATGAAGAAATGCATTCTTCACATCCAGTTGGTGTAGCTTCCACCCTCCATTGGCTGCCAGGGAGATCAAGGTCCTGACAGTGCTCATCTTCGCCACTGGTGCAAAGGTCTCGTCATAGTCGATGCCGTACGTCTGACTGTATCCTTTTGCCACCAGTCGAGCTTTATAGCGCTCAACCTGTCCATCTGGGTTCTGTTTCACAGTAAAAACCCATTTACATCCAACTGCTCTTTTCCCTTCTGGCAGTCTCACCAGCTCCCAAGTGTGGTTCTTCTCAAGAGCTCCCAACTCCTCGTGCATTGCCGCTTTCCACTTTGGATCGTTCTTGGCAACCTGCCAATTGTTAGGTACAGTAATACTATCCAAAGATGCTATAAATGCTCCATGAGAAGAAGATATATGATCATAAGAAACAAACTTAGCAAGATCCCAACCATATCTGTCCGGAGGATTTCCCGCATTGCTGCGAGTAGTCCTTCGTGTAGGTAGTGGTATGGGAGACATCGGAGGAACGATATCACCTGAGGAGGGTGGTGGTGTAGATGAGGAGGGTGGTGGTGTAGATGAGGAGGATGGTGGTATAGGTGTCTCAGGAGTTGGGACAGTCTGTTGATATATATAGTGTTATTGGGCTTTAGTCCCACATTGGCTAGAATGATAGGAGAGGAGGCTAGCCTCTCCTATATATATGTTGTTATTCCATTCACAATAAAATCACTTCAAGTCTCAACATGGTATCAGAGCCTAAAATTGCTTAGAATACCGTCAGAGACCCCTCCTCCACACAAACCCTAACCCTAATCTCATCCTCTTTCCCTTCTTCCACGCCGCCGCTGCCGTCCGCTGCCGCTGCAGCTGCTGCCGCTGCCACCACAGCTGCAGCGCCGCCCCGCTGCTGCTGCTGCTGCAGCTGCCGCGCCGCCGCCGCCACTGCCGCGCTGCTGCCTTTGCTGTGCCGCTGTTGCGGCTGCAACTGCTGCTGCTGCTGCCGTGGTTGCCTCCGAGCACACCACTTTTAGGGCACCTACGCTGTAGGTCAGCCTGAATTAGGGCACCTACGCTGTAGGTCAGCCTGAAAGTTGCTGTACCGCTTTTGCGGCTGCAAGATTCATTGTACCGCTATTGCGGGTACAAGATTCACGCTCGTTCTTGAGATCAATGTTGAGACTTGAAGTGATTTTATTGTGAATGGAATAACAACATATATATAGGAGAGGCTAGCCTCCTCTCCTATCATTCTAGCCAATGTGGGACTAAAGCCCAATAACACTATATATATCAACACTCCCCCTCAAGATGGGCGAAAGATATTCACTAAGCCCATTTTGTCACATCCTCTCATCATGTTGATAGAACTAAGCCCCTTTGTCAGTCCGTCTGCTACCTGATCTTTGGTTGGAACATAGCCCAGCTCTAGTTCTCCTTTATCCAGTTTTTCTTTGATGAAGAATCTGTCAATCTCAATATGTTTGGTCCTGTCATGCTGTACTGGATTGTTGGCAATATTAATAGCTGACTGGTTGTCACACCATAGCTTCATCTTTGCTCCCTGGTCCAGCTTTAGCTCCGTTAGCATATTCTTCAACCACAACAGTTCTGTGACTCCCAAGGCCATAGCTCTATACTCTGCTTCAGCTGTTGATCTGGCCACTACTGACTGCTTCTTACTCCTCCAAGAGACCAAGTTGCCTCCTACAAATATGCAGTATCTCGATGTGGATCTTCTGTCGTCAGCACAGCTAGCCCAGTCAGAATCACAATAGCCCTCAATGCCTACATGATTATTTCTTCTGAAGATCAGTCCCTTTCCGGGGGCTCCCTTCAAGTACCTCAGAATCTGGTACACTGCGTCCATGTGACCCTTCCGGGGGTCATGCATGTAGCGGCTTACTACACTTACCGCAAAGCTGATATCAGGTCGAGTGTGGCTTAAGTAGATTAACTTGCCCACCAATCTCTGATATCTATCCCGGTCAACTGGTTCTCCAGCTTCAGCATCCAGTTTAAACTTCTGGTCTATCGGTGTCGTAGCTGGTTTACATCCCATCATCCCTGTTTCCGTAAGCAGGTCCAGTGCGTACTTCCTTTGAGAAAGAACGATTTCCTCATTATCTCGAGCAATCTCAATCCCAAGGAAGTATCGAAGAGGGCCAAGATCTTTCACCTCGAACTCCTTGCCAAGTTTTACTTTGAGTTGGGCGATCTCCTGCTCATCATTGCCTGTGATAATCATATCATCTACATATACTGCAAGCATGGTGATATGGCCTCCACTCCGTCTGAAGAAGACAGTGTGATCAGCATTGATCTGCTGATATCCCATCCCTATCATTGCTCTCCTGAACCTGTCAAACCATGCCCGAGGAGACTGCTTCAGTCCATAGAGAGACTTCTTCAGTCTGCAGACCTTGCCTTCTGTCTGTTTTGTGCCGAATCCTGGTGGTATCTCCATGTACACCTCCTCTACTAGATCTCCATGAAGAAATGCATTCTTCACATCCAGTTGGTGTAGCTTCCACCCTCCATTGGCTGCCAGGGAGATCAAGGTCCTGACAGTGCTCATCTTCGCCACTGGTGCAAAGGTCTCGTCATAGTCGATGCCGTACGTCTGACTGTATCCTTTTGCCACCAGTCGAGCTTTATAGCGCTCAACCTGTCCATCTGGGTTCTGTTTCACAGTAAAAACCCATTTACATCCAACTGCTCTTTTCCCTTCTGGCAGTCTCACCAGCTCCCAAGTGTGGTTCTTCTCAAGAGCTCCCAACTCCTCGTGCATTGCCGCTTTCCACTTTGGATCGTTCTTGGCAACCTGCCAATTGTTAGGTACAGTAATACTATCCAAAGATGCTATAAATGCTCCATGAGAAGAAGATATATGATCATAAGAAACAAACTTAGCAAGATCCCAACCATATCTGTCCGGAGGATTTCCCGCATTGCTGCGAGTAGTCCTTCGTGTAGGTAGTGGTATGGGAGACATCGGAGGAACGATATCACCTGAGGAGGGTGGTGGTGTAGATGAGGAGGGTGGTGGTGTAGATGAGGAGGATGGTGGTATAGGTGTCTCAGGAGTTGGGACAGTCTGTTGATATATATAGTGTTATTGGGCTTTAGTCCCACATTGGCTAGAATGATAGGAGAGGAGGCTAGCCTCTCCTATATATATGTTGTTATTCCATTCACAATAAAATCACTTCAAGTCTCAACATGGTATCAGAGCCTAAAATTGCTTAGAATACCGTCAGAGACCCCTCCTCCACACAAACCCTAACCCTAATCTCATCCTCTTTCCCTTCTTCCACGCCGCCGCTGCCGTCCGCTGCCGCTGCAGCTGCTGCCGCTGCCACCACAGCTGCAGCGCCGCCCCGCTGCTGCTGCTGCTGCAGCTGCCACGCCGCCGCCGCCACTGCCGCGCTGCTGCCTTTGCTGTGCCGCTGTTGCGGCTGCAACTGCTGCTGCTGCTGCCGTGGTTGCCTCCGAGCACACCACTTTTAGGGCACCTACGCTGTAGGTCAGCCTGAATTAGGGCACCTACGCTGTAGGTCAGCCTGAAAGTTGCTGTACCGCTTTTGCGGCTGCAAGATTCATTGTACCGCTATTGCGGGTACAAGATTCACGCTCGTTCTTGAGATCAATGTTGAGACTTGAAGTGATTTTATTGTGAATGGAATAACAACATATATATAGGAGAGGCTAGCCTCCTCTCCTATCATTCTAGCCAATGTGGGACTAAAGCCCAATAACACTATATATATCAACACTCCCCCTCAAGATGGGCGAAAGATATTCACTAAGCCCATTTTGTCACATCCTCTCATCATGTTGATAGAACTAAGCCCCTTTGTCAGTCCGTCTGCTACCTGATCTTTGGTTGGAACATAGCCCAGCTCTAGTTCTCCTTTATCCAGTTTTTCTTTGATGAAGAATCTGTCAATCTCAATATGTTTGGTCCTGTCATGCTGTACTGGATTGTTGGCAATATTAATAGCTGACTGGTTGTCACACCATAGCTTCATCTTTGCTCCCTGGTCCAGCTTTAGCTCCGTTAGCATATTCTTCAACCACAACAGTTCTGTGACTCCCAAGGCCATAGCTCTATACTCTGCTTCAGCTGTTGATCTGGCCACTACTGACTGCTTCTTACTCCTCCAAGAGACCAAGTTGCCTCCTACAAATATGCAGTATCTCGATGTGGATCTCCTGTCGTCAGCACAGCTAGCCCAGTCAGAATCACAATAGCCCTCAATGCCTACATGATTATTTCTTCTGAAGATCAGTCCCTTCCCGGGGGCTCCCTTCAAGTACCTCAGAATCTGGTACACTGCGTCCATGTGACCCTTCCGGGGGTCATGCATGTAGCGGCTTACTACACTTACCGCAAAGCTGATATCAGGTCGAGTGTGGCTTAAGTAGATTAACTTGCCCACCAATCTCTGATATCTATCCCGGTCAACTGGTTCTCCAGCTTCAGCATCCAGTTTAAACTTCTGGTCTATCGGTGTCGTAGCTGGTTTACATCCCATCATCCCTGTTTCCGTAAGCAGGTCCAGTGCGTACTTCCTTTGAGAAAGAACGATTTCCTCATTATCTCGAGCAATCTCAATCCCAAGGAAGTATCGAAGAGGGCCAAGATCTTTCACCTCGAACTCCTTGCCAAGTTTTACTTTGAGTTGGGCGATCTCCTGCTCATCATTGCCTGTGATAATCATATCATCTACATATACTGCAAGCATGGTGATATGGCCTCCACTCCGTCTGAAGAAGACAGTGTGATCAGCATTGATCTGCTGATATCCCATCCCTATCATTGCTCTCCTGAACCTGTCAAACCATGCCCGAGGAGACTGCTTCAGTCCATAGAGAGACTTCTTCAGTCTGCAGACCTTGCCTTCTGTCTGTTTTGTGCCGAATCCTGGTGGTATCTCCATGTACACCTCCTCTACTAGATCTCCATGAAGAAATGCATTCTTCACATCCAGTTGGTGTAGCTTCCACCCTCCATTGGCTGCCAGGGAGATCAAGGTCCTGACAGTGCTCATCTTCGCCACTGGTGCAAAGGTCTCGTCATAGTCGATGCCGTACGTCTGACTGTATCCTTTTGCCACCAGTCGAGCTTTATAGCGCTCAACCTGTCCATCTGGGTTCTGTTTCACAGTAAAAACCCATTTACATCCAACTGCTCTTTTCCCTTCTGGCAGTCTCACCAGCTCCCAAGTGTGGTTCTTCTCAAGAGCTCCCAACTCCTCGTGCATTGCCGCTTTCCACTTTGGATCGTTCTTGGCAACCTGCCAATTGTTAGGTACAGTAATACTATCCAAAGATGCTATAAATGCTCCATGAGAAGAAGATATATGATCATAAGAAACAAACTTAGCAAGATCCCAACCATATCTGTCCGGAGGATTTCCCGCATTGCTGCGAGTAGTCCTTCGTGTAGGTAGTGGTATGGGAGACATCGGAGGAACGATATCACCTGAGGAGGGTGGTGGTGTAGATGAGGAGGGTGGTGGTGTAGATGAGGAGGATGGTAGTATAGGTGTCTCAGGAGTTGGGACAGGCGCAGGCAAGGGACTTGGCACTGACACTGTAGGTACTGGTCCTGTAGTCTGCTTGTTGTTTCTCCTGTTGTAGGTCAGTAACTCCCCCTGAGCCGTAGGTGTAACACTTCTCGTCTCCTCCCTCTGTTCCGCTTCACCTTCATGTTCCTCCTCAACCGTGTCTCTATGCCAAACTTCTAAATCGGTTACCACCAGATTCTCCAAGTTCTCTATCTCCCCCTCTCGCCTTATACTTGTAGTATGAGGCGTGTTATACGAAGTTCCATCCTGGCGGTAATATGGCTCATGCTCCCGGAAGTGGACGTCCATACTAACAAATTTCTTCTTCTCTACTGGACTCCAGCATACATACCCCTTCTGAGTTGCTGAGTAGCCCACGAAGATGCACTTGACTGCTCTAGGGTCAAGTTTTCCAACGAATGGTCTGTTGTCCTTCACAAAACACACACATCCAAACACCTTTAGTGGAAGTATTCTACTATTATTACCTTGTAATACTTCACATGGAGACTTCCATCCCAGGACTTTTGAAGGCATCCTGTTTATAAGTTGAGCTGCTGTCAACACCGCATATCCCCATAGGTGTTGTGGGACATTCATGTCGATCATCATACTTCTTGCGGTCTCCAGAAGATGTCGGTTCTTCCTTTCTGCTACTCCATTTTGTGCTGGTGTATATGCACAAGAGGTCTGATGCTGTATTCCATGTGCTGACAAGTACTCTGCAAGTGTCCTATTGGTATACTCCGTCCCATTGTCAGATCTCAGTATCTTCACTACTGCATTATACTGAGTCTGGACATATTTATGAAAGTCCCGAAAACAAGCAAATACATCACTTTTGTTCTTCATCAAATACAGCCAGGTGACACGAGATGCACAATCGATAAACGAAACAAAATACTTATACCCATTCATAGTGTTAGTAGCACATGGGCCCCAAACATCAGAATGAACTACCTCAAAGACTGAAGAACTCTTATGACCATTTCCAACATATGAACTCCTAGTAAGTTTTCCTAACTCACATGCATCACATACTAATTTCCTTTTATTTGATTTTGCATACATATCTGGATACAACTTATTTAGAGTATCAAAGGAAGAATGCCCCATCCTCCTATGATGAAGTATCAAAGTGTCTTCAGTCCTCTGCTGCAGCTCCTCCATTCCAGCCTTCTCTGCCATAGACACCAATGCTGAGTCCAGTCCGTCTTGATCTAGGTACCACAGTCCATCATGCCAAGTGCCAGTCCCAAGTCTTCGTCCCGTCCCTTTCTCCTGGAAGATCACCTTAGGAATATCAAAAGAAACAATGCATTTTAGTTGGAGAATTATAGAACTAATAGACAAGAGACTGACAGGGAAGGATGGAGCATGCAAAACATTGGATAACCTTACTGAACCCGTACAATTAACAGTACCCTTACCGACCACTGGTTGGAAAGTACCATCCGCAGTCTGAATGGTGTCTGTCGATGCTAGGTGAGTGTACGAGGAAAACTTACTAGCATTTCCGGTCACATGCCGAGATGCTCCTGAGTCGATAATCCAGTCTGACATTTTAAGGGAAGACATAGATGCAAGAGCGTGAGACTCGTCAGTACCTTCTGATGGATGGGCATACATAGCGGCGTTGCCTCTGAAGAATGGAGTGGATGCTCCTCTGCTCCGCTCCTCCTGTCTCCTTCGATTGACGCTTTTTGCTTTCTCTCCAGCAGGTCCAATAGCGCCTGATCCTCCTCAGTAAAGGCGCCGCCAGCTCCTCCATTCCCATCTGCCACCAGCAGGTTTGCCCGATAGCCTCCTCGACCACCTCGTCGGCCTCCTCGACCACGTCCACGTCCAGCATATCCTCGTCCACGTCCACCACCTGAGTCTCCCTCCTTAGGTGGTTTGGTACAAGCATATCGATGGTGGCCCATCTCCCCACAGTTGTAGCACTGCCGATTCTGTTGCCAGAGCTCTCCCTTGGATCCTGTATCCCCCGAACCGGTAGCTGCTAGTGCTGACTTCACTTCGGGTAAAGCACCTGTCGATGATGCGCCTGTCCCTGTCTGTAATCTGATCCGCGTCTCCTCCTGAATCATGGCTGAGATAGCCCCCTCGAGACTAGGGATCTTTGGCTGGGCGAGGAGTAAGGCTGTCCTCTGTGTGAATGCTGCAGTCAGTCCCTTAAGGAATTTCATCGTCCTCTCCTGCAGACACACCTGTCTCTCCTTGCACTTTGGGTCCCCGCAGCTTGCCCGTTTGGAATGGTGATCATAATCCAGCCAGAGACGTTCCAACTCCGTAGCGTACTCCTGCACCGTCTTCTCGCCTTGTACGGTGTCGTCGATCTCCCCTTTTATCTGGAAGATCCGTAGATTGTTACCTATGCCATCATAGGTTCTTCTCAATTTCTCCCATACGTCTTTCACCATCTCAATGCCATCTACTGTGGAAGCAATAGACTGGACTCAGGAGTATTGAAGTCCCCGATCAGCAGGAGAGGAAGAGACGCCGAATTAGCTGCAGCTGCGACCCGGGAAATGTCACTCGTAAGGGAGTCCCTCCTCCGTCTGTCGTTGTGGCCGTAGACGGCCCCCAATAAAAATCGGAAGCCACCCTTGTTGGAGAAGGAAATAGCAATCAACTGCTCCGTCATCACAAGCAAATCTCCATCCCAGCTCTTCAAGTTCCATCGAACCCAGATTCTGGCCATGTCACACAGAGCCAGGTTATGCAGTTGGGCCCAACGAGCTGGGGTCCGACGAGCAAGAGTCTTGTCACCCTTAATCTTCGTTTCTAACAGAATAGAGATGTCGTATTTCTCTCTGTGCAGCGCACCCCACAGATCTCTCTCCACCTCCCAAGCGAACACGCCCCCCTCACATTCCAGGCTATAACAGCCATTAATTAATTAGAGGAAGGGTCCCCTGACAAAACACCCGGATCGGCACCTGGGGAAGGTGCCGCGTCCGTCGCTAAAAGATCCTCCTCCATCCCAGACGGGGCGGACTGTTGTGGAATGGCCTGAGAGAGAACCAAAGACCAGGAAGGATTGTCAACACAAACCGCCTCCTCTCTGTCAGAAGTATGTATCCCCTCCCTGGAAGAACTGTCACTCAGCAGTCCGACAGCACATCTCTTCCTGCAGTAAACCTGCCCCTCAGCCGAATCTCCACCCCCTCGCACCACGATCCCCGATGCCGCCATGCCTCTCGTCACAATGCTACTCTGTCCCTGTGGAGTGGGCAACGCCCCGCTCATGGAAGCCAGCTGGGTTGACACAACGAGGCTCGTCCCGCCCTCACTCACTGGAGGCGTATCCTCGCCCACCAAGTCCTCGTCTCCACTGTCAACTCTGATATCCATATCACAGGGAGAGTCTGGAGTCGCTCCTTGTGGGATAGACGGCTCCACATGATGTCCGGCCGCCGAACATGCACTGGCCAGGTGTCTGAAGCAAGAACACCGTGAACAGGTAGGGGGAACCCATTCATATTCTACCTTCTGGGTAAGTACCTCTGCAGATGGAATTTTGTACTCCAGCACCGCCGGTAACTCCCTCTCAGCACGGATCTCCACAAAATCCTGGCGTACATCAACCTCGACCGAAAAGCAGTAGCTTCGTCAGCCTTGATCGGTGTGCCCACCAAGCTCGCCAGTCGCATCAGCAAAGGAATACTCCAAAACCGAACAGGGAACTCCGGGAAGCGAATCCATACACGGATGGCATTCAGTACTTCCCGCTCACAGTGAAGCTCCGGAGTCCACTCCTTAAGAATGATAAGCCGTCCGTCAAACGTCCAGGGGCCGCCTTGAAGGATCCTAGCGACATCCTCCGCGAGACCGAACTTCACATAGTAGAAGCCGTTCTCGCGGGTAAAAAACTCCATGCTCCCCTTAGGTTGCCAGACACGCTCCGCGTACCCCCGAATCTGTCCGTAGAAAGGCTTGTTGCCTAGGACATAGAGTACAAGGGTGTTCTCCCAGTAAGCTGACACCTTCTCGATCTCCTCCGCGGGGAACGAGGCCCGAAAACCCCTCCCCGCCTTGATTGGCGGAACATACTCCATCGATGTGGGGCTTTTCAGCCCCACAGGTTTGCAAATCTCTGTCCATGACCGTCCAGCAGGCCGAGTAGTCGCCCCTTGTGGCCTGGGGGCAACCTCCGGACTAGGTGTAACAGATCCCATAGTACCGTGATCCACCATCTTACCCTTTCCTTTGTCAGCCGCAGACGCCTTTGGCGGCCATCCCACCGATCTCCCCGCGGACCCCACCGGGCCACGAGCCAAGGACCTCGCCCCTGATCCGCTCTGACGACCATCAACCGGGTTTCGATCCCGAACACGACCGTGAACACCTCCTACCTTCCCTCCTGTCTTTGCCGCTCGGCGCCGAGTAACCGTCGTCCAACCTCCTACATCCGTCTGATTCCCCTGGGAATTAGAGCCCGCTCCAAATTTGAAAGTCGGGTCCGCTCCCCTCCCGATAGGGATGTTCGTCGCATTCGCCACCCGAGGGGGGTCACCCGACCCCCTCGGCATTAGATCCGTCCCCCCTCCACCCGAGGGGGCGCCACCGCCGCCGATCCGCCTGGGGGGTCCGGCCGACCCCCCACCATGCACGTCCGCCCCCCCACCACTGCCATGGGGGGCGCCCCCTCCCTCGCCCTGCCCGGGAGGGCCGCCCGACCCCCCTCCTGCGAACCCTCGGCCCGATAGGGAGATCCCCCCCCCTCCGCCGCCTAGGGGGGCTCCTCCACCGACCTGGGGGGGGCGCCCCCCCCTCCCACCTTGCCGACCTTCCTCCCCCCGCCGGCGAGAGGGTCCGGCGGCCTGGAGGGAGGAACCCTAGCCCTTGCGTGGTCGCCCGCTCGGTCGCCTGCTCCTACCATCGATTGTTTATTATATATATATATATATATATATATATATATATATATATATATATAAATTCTTTGTTAATATTTTAAATATTAGTGCTCACACGATTTGATAGAACGACTCACTCTCTCTCTCTCTCTCTCTCTCTATATATATATATATATATATATATATATATATATATATATATATATATATATATATATATATATATATCAGAGAGGAGATTAGGGTTGCCTCATGCACGTTTGCAAGAGCGTCCCTGAGATCCGATCGCGTGATGGGTGCTCCGGCGGGGGGCTCCGCCCCCTGGCTACGGCGCGCCGGCGATGTCGGCTTTGGCTGACTCTCCGGAGGGGGGCTCCGCCCCCAGTGGTGGGTCGTCGAGGGGTTGCCTCCTGCGCGTGTCGCAAGAGCGAACCCGCGATTCTGTGCGAGTGATGGGCGCTTCGGCGGGGGGCTCCGCCCCCCTGGCTACGGCGAGCCGACGATGTCGGCTTTGCCTGACTCTCCGGCGGGGGGTTCCGTCCCCAGTGGTAGGTCGTCGGGGGGTTGCCTCCTGCGTGTTTTGCAAGAGCGACCCCGGGAGTCATCGAGGGGCTCCGCCCCAGCGTCGGCTGTTTCTCCAGCGGGGGACTCAGCCACCAGTGGTGGCTCGTCGGCGGGGGCCTCCGCCCCTCCGGGCTTTGGTGGATCGGCGGGCGATGGCCCCGTTGGTTCGCGTTCGTCGGGGCACGACAAATACATGGCGGGGGGTTCCGGTCCAGTGGGTACGTTGGCTGGTACTCCCGGCCATACAGGCCTTCGTGGGTTGGACGGAGTCGTCTTCGACGGCTCGGCTGTACGGGGAGGATTAGATGCGCGCGTGGGTATTTTGACTCCTCCGGCGGGGGGATCCGTTCCCGTGACTGCGGGGGTGGAACTTCCTGCTCGAGACGAGGTGGTGCGGAGGGTGACCTCCCCGTAGCGGCGGAGCCCCAGACGAAGGTGGTAGGTGGAGGATCGGATGGCTCGACGCGGTCCTTCGCTGCGGTGGTGGGAGGGACCGCGTCGGCGTCACAGGGAGGCCTGCCGAGGGTGGACTTCCGACATGCTATTGTCTCCAATGGCCGGAAGGTGGTTGTATTCTCTCAATCGGATATGGAGGCACTCACGGCGCCATGCGGATTGGACCTTATTGGCAAGTTCACTAGGCGGAGACTTCCGGTTGAGACCATTAGGAAGGCTTTTGATTCGCGTGGTTTCAGGGGTTTGATTGATGTGAAGGCCATTGATGAACGTCATGTTCTCATTCGGCCTCATGTGGAGAGTGACTTTATTCGGCTTAGGGCTAAAGATTGTTGGTTCGTTGGTCGGGTTCCGATGATGTTATTCAGGTCTTCGGTGGACTTTTCGCCGATGAGAGAGGATCCTCGTGTTCCCATCTGGGTTGCCTTCCCCGGACTTCCTCACTGCTTGTTCGATACCAATGCGGTGATGTCAATAGCATCTGGCATTGGTAATCCGCTCTTCACAGACAAGGCTACGACCTCCTTCTCTAGGCCGGGAGTGGCCAGGGTCATGGTCGAAGTGGATGTTAGCAAACTACTTCAACACGAGGTTTTCTTCCAACTTCCTGATGGCGTTCGTTCACAGCCGGTTGTTTATGAGAGGACTCCTCTTTACTGTATCTCTTGCGGTCATCATGGTCACGTTGAGAGTGCTTGTGGTCGTCCCCAGTTGGAGACGCCATCTGTGGTTGTAGTTGACGGACCGCCTATCCCCGTTGCCTCTTCTTCAGGCGTAGCGCGGCCTTTGGTGGATGTAGCAGTCGGATCGCCCAACCCAGTCGCTCCTTCTTCAGGCGTGGTGCGAGTGGACGACGGCTCGGTGGGTGGTCATGGGATTAGCAGGGGTCGTCGGAGGCGGAGATCGAGGCATGAGAAGGGGAAGGGGACGCGGAAGGAGTGGAGGCGCGTCCAGGGGCGTGATGATAGCAGGGGGACCACGCAGCCCGGATCGCGCGGGAGTGATGATATTCGTGCAAGTTCCGTTCCGCCTTTCTGGCACGTGGGGGAGTCTTCTTCGGGCCAGCTGGCCTTATGGTCGGATGACGGGAGGCCCATGCAGAGGGGACGTAGCGATTCGGGCTCTAGATTGGATGGGCTGATGGGGATTGAGCGGGGTGTTGGGCCCCTTGCCTTACCGGACCTTCCTATTATTATCCACAGTCAGCTGGGACAGGGAGTTATAGCGGCTGACTCTGACATTGAAGATCGCAGCTTGGTGGTGTGGGAGAAGCCCGCCCAAGACTCTATCTCTAATTAGGGATATGACCTTTCTCCGGGTGATGATACTATTTCATTGCCTGAGGCGAGATCTTCTACCTCCTTTTTTGAGAGTCGTGAAAATGGTTGGCAGATGGTTCCCTTCAAAAAGGCGGCTGGTAAGCGGAGGAAGTCGTTGGCTCCTCAGTCGGATCGACTTCTTCGATCACATGCTTCCCGGGTTAGGCGGGACCCCCAGAGGGTCCATGCTTAAATTCCTTATCTGGAATGTTCGGGGGACGGCGAACAGAGCTACCTTATCCCGTCGCAGGTCCTTGTGTCGGACCAACTCTATTCAGGTTCTTGCCATTATTGAACCCAAGGTGATATCCTCTAAGCTTCTCTCTTATCGACTAAGGTTGGGTTTTGATGATAGCTTTTGTAATGATAAGGGCAATATTTGGATTTTCTGTAAGTCGGGTCTTGGGATCAATTATATTGATTCCTGTGATCAGGCTATCACGGTGCAGCTTTCTTTGAGCTATTTTTCGCTTCCGGTGCGGCTGTCGATAGTTCATGGTGCAGGGACACGACAGGGGAGGAGGACTATGTGGCGGTATCTTCTAGACGTCCAAGCCAGGGATATTGCCATGCCCTGGGCGGTGGGCGGGGACTTCAATATCATTGCCTCTCCGGATGAGAAATTTGGAGGCCGACCTCCTGACACGAGGGCCATTGCGGATTTCCTCGACTTTCAGTTGGCTGCCGGGTTATCCGATGTTGGGTTCAGAGGTAGCATCTATACATGGGTGAACGGGCAGACGGGGCTTGATCGACAGGGTTCCCGTCTTGATAGGCTTCTCGTGACGTGTAGTTGGTTGGATGGTGTCCAGGTCTCTTGCGAGCATCTTAATCGGGCAGAATCTGATCATTCTCCTCTGTTGATATCCTGCCAGCTAGCTTCTCCGGGACTGCACAGAGGCTTCCGTTTTCTTGACTTCTGGACTTCTCATCCGGACTTTCTTTCGATTGTGGCTCGTGCGTGGAATTCATGTTGGCATTATGATACGCTTGAGCGGTTGGGCATGCGTTTGAGGACGACGGGGCATGTTCTGGCTGGATGGAGCAGAGCTACTTTCGGTGATGTTTTCCAGGAGGTCCGTCGGGCCGAGGACGCTGCCTTGGCGGCGGAACAGGATTATGATCTTCATCCTTCGGAGAGGGGGATGGCTTCCTGGATGGAGGCAGTTGCCAGATTGAAGCAAAAGGTCCAGGTTGAAGATTCTTTCTGGAAACAAAAAGCCAGATTGAGGTGGGATCTGGAAGGAGATAAAAATACTCGTTTTTTCCATGAGTGCACCAGGAGCAGGCAAAGAAAGGCGGGTATTCAGAAAATTATTCGGGCTGATGGGTCAGAAACTGGATCTATCGAGGAGGTGGCGACGGAGGCGTCTTTATTCTTCTCCAAACTGTTTAGAGCTGAGCCTATTTCTGATGACGACGCCTTCCTCGATGTCATCCCTAGCATTATTTCTATGGAGGACAATTCTGATCTTGTTCGTCGTCCTGACAGAGCGGAGTTGTTGGAAATTGTTCGGGGGATGGATCCGGCTAGTGGCGCCGGTCCGGATGGATTTTCTGGGAGATTCTTCTCAGTTTGTTGGGACATTGTTGCTGCTGACGTGGAGGAAGCCGTTGGTTTGTTTTTCATGGGTGCGCGCCTTCCGGCTTCCGTCTCGGATACATTCTTATTTCTTATCCCCAAAGTCGAGCACCCGATGAGCCTTTCTGATTTCTGCCCTATAAGCCTTTGCAATTTCTGTAACAAAATTATTTCCAAGATTATTGCTTGCAGGTTGCGGGATTACCTTCCCAAAATTATTTCTCCGAAGCAAAGTGCATTTGTCCAGGGGAGAGAGATTGTGGACAACATCATAATTGCTCAGGATATGGTGGCATCTATGAGGGAACCAAACCATGGTGGAAATGTTGCTATTAAGCTGGACATGCAGAAGGCCTATGACAGAGTCAATTGGCATTTTCTCCCGAGGGTTCTTCGGAGATTTGATTTTAATGAGGTCTTCTGTGATCTTATTTATCGTCTACTGGCTGATACCCGGTATGCCGTGCTTCTAAATGGCGCTCCTACTGCTTTTTTCTCGGCGTCTAGAGGGATCCGGCAGGGGGACCCTCTTTCCCCGGCTCTCTTTATTATTGCTGCAGAGGTACTCTCTCAGAACCTCAAGCTTCTTCAAGAATCAAATAGGAGATCTTCATTTCACACTCTGATTGGGGGACCTCGTATCTCGCACTTGGCTTATGCGGATGATGTTCTCATTTTCACTTCGGGAGATATTGCTGGATTGCGTGCTCTCCAGCAAGTTCTGCATAGATATGAGGCTGTTTCTGGACAGAAGATCAATTACTCCAAATCTGCCTTTTATACTGCGAGTCCATTGGGTGAGGATCGCGCTCGGACTATCTCTACTCTATTCGGATTTAGTCCCGGTACATTGCCTTTTTCTTACTTGGGGTGCCCGTTAACTTGCGGGAGAAGGAATGCGGGGATATTTAGCTATTTTCTAGATAAAATCCGGTCGAGGCTGACGGGATGGCAGAACAAGATTATTTCCCCTTGGGGTAAGTTGGTCCTTATTAAGAATGTACTTTCATCCATCCCGATGTACATATTGGCTGCATGTTGTCCTCCTCGGGCTGTTCTCAGGGCGATTGAGAGGATGTTTGCGGCTTTCTTCTGGGGTAGTAAGGATGTGGTGGCTAAGAGGAGTTGGATGGCATGGCGGTTCGTTACTCGGAGTAAGTCCGAAGGAGGCCTTGGGATCAAGTGTCTGAATGATATTATGGATGCATTCTCTATGAAGCTTTGGTGGAAGCTGAGGCATGGGAAGGGCCTTTGGGTGGAACTTCTTAAATCGAAATATTTTCGTAAGCGTCATCCATGTGAGGCATTTATGACTTCCAAGTGCTCCCATGTTTGGCGACGGATTTTGAGGGGAAGGAAATTGGCGGAACCGCGCATTTCGTTTATACTTGGGCGGGGTGAGGGTTCGGCGAGGTGTGAGTCTTAGATTCCGGGGGGTCCTCGATTGGATAGTGTTGTTATACCTTCGGCCGAGGGAGTGACTTCAGGGACCAGGCGCGACATGGGAAGACGGACTCGGGGGCGGAATCGATCTCAGGCGAGAGAGTCTGCTGAGGTTGGACGGACGGGCATTGGTGAGCTTCGGAGGTCGGCTAGATTGGCCGGGAGAAGGGTGGTTCTTCCCCAACGTGCGGTAATTGTTCGGGCTCTTTCGGATAGGGGAAGAAAGATCAGAGATTCTAGGGCGAGGAACTCTGATAATGGTGGCCCGGTTATTCGATCTTTCTGGACAGACACTGGTTGGGATCTGCCTATGTTTTCGGAACAGTTTGGAGTAGAGGCAGCGGGACGGCTCAGAGAGGCAAATCTGACATGTACTTCGGCTCCTGATTCTCTGGTCTGGGGTGAGCGAAAAGGTTCTTTCTCGCTAGCTGCGGCTTGGAGATGTTGCCGGATCTCTTACCCTACTTCTTCACTCTTCTCTAATATTTGGGGCAAGTGTATTCCGGCGAAGTGGAGCATTCTGATGTGGCGGGTCTGTCACAACCGGCTTCCTACCGATGATATTCTTCAGAAGCTTGGCTTCCATCTGGCCTCCAGGTGTCATTGCTGTCAGGTTGGGCATGGGGAGAACCTTCAGCATTTATTTTTCCACGGGGATCTTGCTATGACGGTTTGGTCTGCTTTCCGGCGTTTCTTCAAGGCACGGTTGCATAGTGACTTTCTGGTATTTCTTCAAAGGTGGTGGCGGGGTCAGGGTAGTCATCATCGGAGATCACTGGCTGGTGCGATCGTTTGGGTGCTTTGGAAGAACAGGAACAAGCATAGATATGAAGGGCATGGTGCTGGGCCAGAATTCTTGGTTCGGGAGGTGAAGCGACAGTTTCGAAAGTCTATCTCAAGTTGTCGTCATCTCTCGTCTATTCCTCTCTGGGCTTTACAGTAGTGGTTTTATTGCATTTTTTTTCTTTTTCTTGTTACCATGAGGTCGGATGTACTCATTACCCTCTTTTTCAATAAAGGTAATGGTTTTTAAATATATATATATATATATATATATATATATATATATATATATATATATATATATATAGAGTGAGTCGTTCTATCAAATCGTGTGAGTCTTTGTTAATATTTTAAATATTAGTGCTCACACGATTTGATAGAACGACTCACTATATATATATATATATATATATATATGTGTGTGTGTGTGTGTGTGTGTGTGTGTGTGTGATAACTAGTTAATTTGTTATTAATGGAAATAACAGATTCATAAATTTGCAGAGATAAATCATTGACAAAGATATGTCATCAATGTCCAAACTGAGTTTTTATCTTTAACTTCATTACTACAGTAACGATGTTTGTTTTGCAATATGTGAATCCTAGAATCAGAGAGTATAGCATCTAATATTTAAATGTGAACCTAAAGAGAATATAACTTAAATGAGAAAGTCTAGATACAGAAAGTATTATGTACCTGAAGAAATAAATCTGTATGAGTTTTTCCTTTATAAAGGACTAGTTCAACTTTTAACACCAGCACTCCGAAGGGCATCAGCCAAAAATTTGCTGCATAGAAAAGTTAGGTCAGTACCAAGTAACAGCCAATATGCAATTTTGAAACAACCAAAATTCTGCTATACGGAAAGGATATTAAATAATAAATTCATTGGACAATCAAATTTGAGTTACTAGATTTTGACATCTTTCACTAATACCCACATAACTAAATACAACCTACCATACATTAGTCCATCAAAATTGATCCTTCTAACCATCTTACAATTATGCATTATAAAATATTTGATGACATTTTAGACAACATGAAACATTGGTGTGATCTAGGTGACTCAAATGTCATTTCCAAAACTCATGCATACTGAAATAGAGCTGGTCAAGAATAAATCTAAACAAGAAAATTACAGAAGATGATAACCCTATGATATGAAAATGAAAATGGGGATTTTTAGAGGGCAAAAGCAATTATTGCTTTCTATAGAATTCTCTGCACATACAATTATTGTGCAGTGTTCAGAAACAAACTTATTCAATGGTAATGCCTACTTTAACTTGACTTTTATAAAATAGAATAAAATAAAGAAGAAGATGGGATCAAGGAGATCACAGTACATAAAGGGATCAAGGAAACGAAAACTTGGCTAATCAATCACCGGACGCACTAAATTCACAAATCGGAGCAAATTTAGCCAATATCTAGGAGAATTGCAAAATTTTCAAGACTACTTCAATTGAGTGACCTTGAAAACTGATTACAACATCAAAGCCTTTTATCACATTTTTTGGTACATATCATATTCAAGGCTCGAACACGATGTCTCTGTTCAAAGCTTGTTCAAGTGCGCAAGCTAAATTACAATATTGAAGTGTCAGATACACTGCTCAACCATCATCAAGCTTTACTAACCAAACATCATAGTTACATGACATTACAAATATTTGATCAAAAACTTCGGTAAGGCCACTGGGGAAAACTTTATTGAAAAAAAATACAAACTCATCCAAATACCATAGCTCGAGGTATTTTTAATTATCAATGTCACTTTGAAGTAAACAATTAAATACAGATGCTACATTAAATCTTTGGGAAGTATATATTTTCGGAAGTATGATACAATTTAATGGTTGATTAAAGAGTACAAAAATAATTTGAGAGTAACATGGCAACTACTAAAAATGAGAAACAACTTACCTCGGCATCAGAAAGATACATGAGTAGCCAGTTTGAGAAGAGCGGAGTGTTCCAAAGTTCTCCGTCGAACTTGTTGGTTCCTGGAAGCTGTTCGTGTGGGGCGAATTAAGCTTTGAGCAACGGTGATCATTCACCCCAGCAATCTTCTATCTATCGCCTGTCATCCAAGATGCTGCTACCTATAGCAATTCGCTTAGTATCTTCTTTTTAGAAGTACTACTGTCATTTGCTACGGTTACAAAATCTTTTTAGATTTTTGTAACTCAGAATCCTCCAAGGATCTCCGTTGCGCACCTTCTTTGAAGTATTGCATTTAAACATTATTTTTACAATTGTTTCATTTTCTCAGTTTTCCATCGAAAATTAGGCCTCGGCCATTCTCAAAGCTTAATTGCTACGATGAAAATTTTTCGTGCTTCGCTAGTCAATCCTAACTTCTCTAAGTTAGAACAATTTGATGGTGAGCACTATCAAATCTGGAAAAGAAAGGTTTTTCTCAATATTTAGTTCTCTGATGTTGATCACATGCTGTTTGAGGAGGAACCTACTGTTCCAGAAAATGGATCTGCAGCCGCAACCTATGCGGCTACTAAAAACGAAGCCAAGTGGAGAAGGGACAATAGCATTTGTAGGCTTATGATCCTAAATGCTATGGAAGATTTTCTTGCCGAATCTTATTCAAAGATGACTGTTGCCAGAGAAATTTGGGAGTCTTTGGAGAAACTGTACGAGGATGACAAGAACTGCAGTAAGATATTTCTTGTTGAAAAATATCACAAGTGGTTCTTTGAGGACGATAAGCCAATGCTGCCGCAGGTGAAGGAGTTCCTGAAACTGTGACAGAAGTTGGAAGACGAGGCGATGCCCCTCTCCGATAAGTTTGTTGTTGGAGGGATTGTTTCGAAGCTCCCTGCTGGGTGGAGCTAGTTCTATACAAATATGCATAGGAAGAAGTTGGAGGTCAGTCTCGACAATCTCCTGCAGGAAATCTACGTTGAGGAGCAGATGAGGGCTCAACTGAAGGTGGACGCACTGTCCAAGAAATTGGTTAACGCCAATCTGGTTCATACCAAGGAACAAAGGGGAAAGCATGCGACTTCCCACAACAAGAAGAAGGACCCTAACCATCTGAACGTGAAGGGAACTTCCTTCAAGCAAAAGAAGGCAAAGTCTCATATGCCTCGCTTCAAGTGTGGCAAGAAGGGCTACTTCAAGTGTGAATGCAAAGTAAAGACCAAATAATCAGAGCAAGGAGAGCCTAGCAATGTATCTATGATCACTGATATTGTTGCTATGATTGCGCATGTCGATGCGGTGGGAGGTGACTCTGACTGTTGGGTAGACACTGGAGCCACCTACCATGTCTGCTCCAGCAAGGAGTGGTTCACCACCTATACACCAACTTCTGAAGTGGTTATGGTGGCGAACCAGGCACAAGCTGAAGTGCTCGGGATCGGGACGGTAGTTTTGAAGCTGACTTCGGGGAAGTCTCTGATGCTTCAAGGTGTGAAGCATGTACCTGCTATCGCAAAGAACCTGATCTCGGGAGGTCTACTCTGCAACGCAGGCCTCAGGATGGACATCAATGCTGTCCAGATGGTGATGATGTCCATAAAGGGAACATATTTCGGAAAAGCTTTTTGTACCGAAGGAATGTTCAAAATTCAGCTTGTAAATCAGTCCAATGTAATTAATGCAATCACTCCTTCTGCTTATACTTTTGAGTTGTGGCATAATAGGCTAGGACATGTTCATTGTAAACGAATAAACAAAATGTCTAGTCTAGGACTTATTTCCAAATGTGGGGGTAAGGTAGAGAAATGTGAAGTTTGTGCTCAAACGAATATCACAAGGAAACCCTTTCCTTGGGTTAATTGAAGTACAGATCTTCTGGAGTTGGTACACTCCGATATCTGTAACTTCAAACAGTTCTCTACAAAGGCTGGGGTGAAGTATTTCATATTATTATCTATTATGATAGTCTTTTGCATATTGGTGTCTAGGATAGTCTTTTGCATATTATTATCTATTCTGATAGTTCATATTAGCATAATATTATGTATCTTGTCACGTCCCTCTAAGGACCTGGTGATCTCTCCAGGTGTGTGTTCTTGTTTTTCGCAGGTGTCATAGCCGAGATCGTGATCTTCTCCATTCTTTCGAAGATGACGTGTCTTGGATCTTTCCTGCTACCTTAGCTAAATCATTTCATATGTTATGTACTTCTTTTCTTCCATTTGGTTGGTAGTAGATTTGTCTCTGTCCAATGTTTTGTACAAATGACATTTATAAGTTGATTTTATGATATATTGGTTTGTGGATGAGATTAGTTTCATGGCTACTACATTTTACAGCTTATGTATACATACGAGGTTCCATATATTGGAGTATGCTTCGTATGTATACAACTGGCATGTCTACGTACATGGTCCTAAGTATTTTGGGATTAGGGCGTTACAGCAAGTTGGTGAAATCCTTGTACGATCTTAAATAGGCTCCCAAGATGTGGCATGAGAAATTTGACAAAGTTATAAGGTCAAATGGCTACATGGTCAGCAAGACGGAAAAGTGTTTTTACACAAAGTTCGCTGATGGAAGAGGTGTGATTGTTTGTCTGTACGTGGACGACATGCTTATCCTAAGTACAGATATGGGCTGTGTCACGAAGACAAAGAAGTTCATCTCGAGCAAGTTCAGTATGAAGGACTTGGGGGAAGCTGATGTGATCTTAGGGATCAAGATCATCCGGACAGATACTGGACTAGCGCTGTCACAGTCTCATTATTTTGAGAAGGTAATCACTCGTTACGGGTATCAGGATCTTTCAGGGATCGATACGCCATACAGGTATGATATGAAGTTGAAGCATAATTTAGGGAAAAGCGTCAGGCAGCTGGAGTATGCGAGCGTAATCGAAAGTTTGATGTATGCTACTACTGCCACAAGGCCTGACATAGCTTTCGTCGTGGGAATGTTGAGTCGTTTTACGAGCAACCCAGGCATTAAGCACTGAAATTTTGTGAAACGGGTTATGAGATATCTCAAGAAGACTCAGACATATGCACTGCACTACAACGGAGATCCGCCAGTAGTGGAAGGCTTCATTGATGCTAGCTGGTGCTCAGAGGTGGAGAGCGAGAGGTCCACAGGTGGATTTATTTTCACAATGGGTGGAGCTGCTATATCGTGGAAGTTGAAGAAGTAGACTATGCTCTCGTGGTCATCCATGGAATCTGAGTTCTTTGTACTTGATACTGCAGCGGAGGAAGCAGAATAGCTTCAGGAGCTCATGTATGATCTTCCAGTGGTTGGGGCGCAAATACCGGCAATATCGATATACTATGACAACCAGGCGACTGCGGCGGTGGCATCAAATGACCTCTTCAACGGAAAGAAGAGGACTATGCGGTTGAAGCACAGGGCAGTACACGATCTTATCAAGAGAGGTGTAATTGCAGTCATTGATGTTCGAAGTCAGAAAAACCTGGTGGATCCGTTAACCAAGGGCCTCGCATCAGCTGGTCTATGACACAGCAAGTAAAATGGGCTTGAAGGCATTCTGATATTGTATTATTGCAATCCTACCATAAAGTTTTATGCTATTAGTTTAAATAGAAATCTACTAGGCATCTAGCTTTTGGTTCAAGGGAGGACCATTAATCGGAAGAATATCAGGAACGGTGGGTACATGTCCTATTAGGCATGGAGAGATTACGGACCTACAACCGCTATTGTCTAGTGTTGTTTTCTACGAAAAACGGATCCTGTGGGAAGGTTGGCTTAAACGTCTTAATGATTTCTCAGGCAGAGTGAATGCCTGGTGTGCTTTACAGGAAGTACGGTAGCGCAGCACTATAAGGAGTGAATCTCCATGCTACTGTGGGGTGACTCCACTATGAGATTCCCGAAAGGGGTAATGCCTTGGCTTTGCGAGCCAAGTCACGGCAGCGTAGCACCGCAAATAGGCAGGTAGCCTAATGCTGTATGTTGAAAATTAAAGAAGGTGTAGTCAGCACTACAAAGGGGAGGAGTTCCTCATGTTACAGTGGCACGACACCACAATGAGGTACCCAGATAGGGTTAAAGCCTCGGTCTTGCAAGCTATGTCGTTACGGCGTAATATCGTAAGGGAGCCTAAGGCTTCATGCTGGATAGTATGACACTACAAAGAGGCGGTGACCTCATGCTATAGTAGTATGACACTACGATGAGGTTCCCTATAGAGGTAATGCCTTGGCTTTAGGCCATGTCATAACGGCGTAGCACCACAAGGGAAGCACAAAGTGCTTCATGCCATGTCTCTTTAACAAAGAACTCACCTATAGTGTATGGACAAGAAATATCAGGCCGTCTCTTGAGGGTAAACTTGTAGACGTCCAAAATTATAGACTGAAACCAGGCTGGCACAGGGTCTTTAATGTGTAGCTAGAAGCACATGTAACTACATTATGTGAGTGGAAAGAATTTCAGCTATGGTACAGAATTCAAAGCTTAGTCCATTCTTGTATTATAGTCTGTTATTTGACCATACGAGAAGATTCAAGTCGTCGACGACATCTCTCCTAATGCATGATGGATAGTTACTGTGGGGAACACTCAAACCCATATATATATATATATATATATATATATATATATGTAAAATATATATGTAAAATATATATGTAAAAAAAAAAAAAAAAAAAAAAAAAAAAAAAAAAATATATATATGTAAAATATATGTTTGTGTGTGTGTGTGTGTGTGTGTGTGAGGGATTGTTGGAGTTTGGCCTTTTTTATTGGAAAGTTTAGTCCCACATCGGCTAGGCCAAAGGAGTTGTATCTCTATATAATAGCTATGCTTGTTTAGAGATGCACAAGTGGTGTAGAGGTGCACATGGGTGTGCCATGTAGGAGTATTGTTCTAATGGAAAAAAAGGACAAATCAATAATGAAACATTCATGCTTTTTGCTCTTGGAAAATTAATTTCCATTGGAGCTAAGCCCCGTAGGGGCTTAGCGACTCGGACTCGGACTCGGACTCGGACTCGACTCGGACTCGGGCTCATGGGCTCATGAGGCGTAATGTGGCATTTTGTTGGCGCACTTTGCACTTAGCATGTCAGCATAGTGCGCTTAAATTATGCTCGTTGCGCGAGCCACTTGCGCAGCCGATCCCGCTGCCCAGTTATGCGGCCAAGTGGCGCGCCCAGTTGCGCGTCCCAGAGGCGCGCCCAGTTGCACGGCCCAGCGGCGCGCCAGTGGACGCTGCTTGTTTGCGCGCGGTTGGCGCAGGTTGGCGCAAGTTACGCGGGGTGCACAAGTGGCGCAAGTTGCACGTGTTGCGCATGGTGTGCGCAGTGCTCTAGTGCCCGTTAGAGCGGCTGTGCGCGCATTCTGCAAGTGGCGCAGATGGCACGCGTTGTGCACCCTTTGGCTTAGATCGTGTCTGTGTACGATTGAGCAGTTACAGCATGTTCGGGACAGTTTCTTCCCATATCCCGAACATGTTGCTAACTGGGTGGTTACAGACCAAGGCTATATAAGCTTCTCTGCTCTCTCTTTCAAGATACAAGTTCAGAATTCACATAAGGCAGAAGTGTTTTTTAGCACCATTCCTTACGTGTTTCCACAGAGTTTGAGAGTGAAAAGAAGCACTGCATCAGCGCCACTTAGCGCAGGAGTCCATGCGCCTTCTGAGGAGTCAGAAGAGCGGAGTGTTCCAAAGTTCTCCGTCGAACTTGTTGGTTCCTGGAAGCTGTTTGCGTGGGGCGAATTAAGCTTTGAGCAACGGTGATCATTCACCCCAGCAATCTTCCATCTATCGCCTGTCATCCAAGTTGCTGCTGGCTATAGCAATTCGCTTAGCATCTTCTTTTTAGAAGTACTACTGTCGTTTGCTACTGTTACAAAATCTTTTTAGATTTTCGTAAATCGGAATCCTCAAAGGATCTCTGTTGCGCATCTTCTTTGAAGTGTTGCATTGAAACGTTGTTTTTACAATTGTTTTATTTTCTCAGTTTTCCATCGAAAATTGTGTCCCGGCAATAACAAAATTAAATCCACAGATTCTGCTTCGATTTTTCAAGTCTGGAGATGTGACGTCAGCACATACAAAGCTAATATTTTTATGATGTCCATTTATACTTTCATTCTGTGTATTATAACAAAATATGCAGTGTGTCAAAAAGATAATTGTCATAAGCAAACTAAGGATAAAGTTGTGTCAATAATTAGTTTTAGGACAAAATTTCTTTCACCTAAAAATAAATAAATAAATAAATAAATAAATGGCTGTACCTTCTTAATCACACTCTCAATGAAATCCATGGCTATGACTTGGCCAGATCACCAGTAAAGCGCCCGATCCTAGCCACTAGTTCCAAAACGGTTTTTCCATTGTATGATGGGAGAAGAGAAAGGACCTATATGTAGGTGTGTGGCTTAATATATAAAAATGATGCATTTTGAAAGACATTAACCTATTTCTGATGTGAAGAACCAATTGATGCTCAACTAAAGAGTACTGCACAAATTAAACCTTCTTAAATGACACTTGACTGTTGGAGTGGGTGCGGTTCCCAACCTATGTGGAAAATACCCCGGAGAGCGACGAGCGCCATCCGTGTGTCGGAGAAGCTCGGGGAGTGCATGGATTCTATTATGGAATATATGGTAAGGAAATATACGATTGGATTTCCATATTTACTTTGATCATATATTTATGATTGGACCCTTCATATAGTAGCTTTCCATATAATTGGACTTCCAATTAGGGCAAGCCAATTATGATTGGATTTCCATTAAATATATGATTGATGCATATTGGAAGTTTCCATATATATTGGTCTTCCATGTATGGATTACCAAGGGCTTCTAAAAGGGTGATGCATGCTAGTTGTAAAAGTCATCTAAAAAACAAGAGTGTTTTACAATCTTTGAGAGAGAGAGAGAGAGGATTAAGGACTATTGTGAAGGAGAGATTGCTTCGAATATTTTTTTCGGCATCTCTTGTTCTTCGGAGTCCGCAATAAAAAAATTTCTTTCTTTCAAGTGAGTTGTGGTGATCCGTGTTGGATCAGGAGAAGCTTGTAGAGGGTGTATTCTCTTTATTCCATTAGTGGAGGTTCTTCAGGGTTGGACTCTGATCGTCCCGTGGTTTTTCCCGCAAGGGTTTTCCACGTTAAAAATCTTTGTGTCTGCGATTGTGTTTGGCATTTTTGGTTCGTGTGCTTTTGCTCGGTTCTCTCGCAGGACTTTCTGGTTTGGGGAAACGATTTCCGCGCTTCGTTCCCAACAGAGTGGTATCAGAGCTTTGGGTTCAAAGAAGTGTCAGGAGTTGGCAGTCAAACCAGAAAGCAGAGATGGACGCGAAGCCGGTGCGCATGGTGAACTTGAATGGTACCAACTACCATTATTGGCGGAGCAAGATGAAGGATTTGATGTTCGTCAAGAAGCTGCATCTTCCAGTATTTGCATCTGAGAAGCCCAGTGACAAATCCGATGAGGACTAGAACTTCGAGCATATACACGTGTGTGGGTACATGCAACAGTTCGTTGACGAGAACGGGTACAACCACGTTGCCAATATTGAGCATGCGAAGACGTCGTAGGAGAAGCTGGAATCTTTGTACGCGAAAAAGATCGGGATAAACAAACTGTTCCTGATCTGGATGATGATGGATCTGCGGTACAAAGATGGTGCATCCATTACGGATCACTTGAGTAAGTTTCAGGGCGTGGTGGATCAGCTATCCTCGATGGGAGTCAAGTTCGACGACGAGGTTCAAGGACTTTGGTTGCTATGTACATTGCCAGACTCGTGGGAGACCGTAGAGTATCTATGATCGCTTCTGCTCCGGAAGGCGTGGTCAGTCTGGAGTTTGCCAAGTACGGGGTACTGAATGAAGAGATGCGAAGACGTTCTCAGGGCACTTCATCCACATCCCATCACTTAGAGGCACTAGTTTCAGAGAGCCGCGAAAGGAGCAAAAACAGGGGTCCAGATGGTGGCAGAGACAAGAGTAGGGGGAAGTCCAAGGGTCGGTACGAGGACTCGGAGTGTTACCACTGTGGCAAGAAGGGCCACATCAAGCGGAACTGTTTCGCTTGGAAGAGAGAGAAGAAGGACGACAAGGAAAAGCAAGATGAGAACACTACAGTGGCGGCCTCGATACATAGAGGCAATGTGATCATCGTAGGTGATGAGGTTATCACAAACCTCGCCTACGATGACAATTCTTGGCTGGTGGACTCAGGGGCTTCAGCGCATGTATCTTACAACATGGCACTATTTGCCACTTACACGACAGACGACTGCGGAGTGTTGAAGATGGACAATGGAGATGTGTCGAAGGCGGTTACCGTTGGAGATATGCATTTGAGAACGAAGACGGGTGCAGTTCTTGTTCTCAAAGATGTTCGTCATGTCCCTGACGTCCGTTTCAACTTGGTGTCGGTTGGAAGGTTGGATGACGAGGGATTCTTCAGTCTCTTCGGGAATAGTCAGTGGAAGCTTTCCAGAGGTTCGATGGTAATTGCCAAAGGAAGCAAGAAGTCTGGTCTCTACTATATGAAGGAGAGAGCACAGGGAGCACAGGAGGTGAACACCGTCAGTGATGCGTCTACCGAGTTGTGGCACAGCGGCTCGGCCATATCAGCGAGAAGGGGATGAGCTACTTGGTGAACAGGAAGGTGATTCCAGGGCTCAAGTCTACAAAGTTGGAGAAGTGCACGCACTGCTTAGCTGGGAAGCAAAATATGGTATCTTTCCAAAGTCACCCAAGTTCAAGAAAGCCGGCATTGCTCGAGTTGATTCACTCGGATGTCTACGGTCCTATAAAGGTAAAATATATTGGTGGTGCTTCTTACTTTGTAACTTTTATTGATGACTGTTCCAGGAAGGTTTGGGTCTATGCCTTAAAGACCAAGGATCAGGTGTTGTCCACTTTCAAAGAGTTTCAGGCCTCTGTTGAAAGAGAGACGGGCAAGAAGTTATTATGTGTTCGGTCCGACAACGGCGGCGAATACATTGGTCCCTTTGATTCTTATTGCAGAGAGCAGGGGATACGATACCAGAAGACTCCGCCCAAGACACCTCGGCTCAATGGTGTAGCGGAGCGCATGCTCTCCAAAGAACTTGAAGCCACTAATAATCATTAGGTTACAACTCTGTTACAAACTGACAGAAGAAATCATTTCACGTTCTTCCTTGCAATAGCAGTTGCAAACAGATAGAACGGACTACAATTAGCAGAAATCTAAAGGAGAAGGAAGAAGATAACACAACTCTTGCTGGGGTGATGAAGATCACCGTTACTCAAAGCAAGCTTCGGCCCACACGAACTACTCGCAGGAACCAGCAAGTTCTCGAAGAACTTCTGGAATGCTCGTCGTCGCTTCTCGCACGAACTCCTCTGGACTCCTATGGCGGCAGCAACAAATTTCTCTTCGTCTCTCCTTTTACTAAGTATGCTCTCAAAGAGGCATGAAGAGAGTATTTATAGAGTTGGGTGGAAACCTAACCCTATTCCTGGACGCCAACAGATTACGAAAAGATAGGACCGTTTTGAATTCAAAACCCACAAAAATTGGATATGAATATTTTATCATATCTTTCCATAATCGTTCAAATCCTGCAATCAGCGGCAACATGCGCCAACCACGCTTTCTGCTCGTATGCGCCCAGCAGCACAGTAGCTGCTGCTCCTGCGTGCATAAGCTAGCAGCATAGCAGCCTATGCGTGCATACATGTGAACGCGCATACGCGCACAGCCACATAGTCCTATTCATCATTTGGTCTGAGCAATATGGGACTATTTTTCTAGTCTCCAAAGACAAAACACCAACATAGTGTACATGAAATATAGCTATACTAAAAATAAGAGGAAATGATGGAGTAGTTCACATTGCATGTCAGGAAGTACCTAAGAGTGATATTTATTGCTATTTGGATCAATCATTCGTCGTCGTAGAGAGGTTAGAAAGGATGTCCATATATATAAATGTTGGAGAGCTTTGGGGGTTTATAGTTGAATGATTTTGGTGTTTTGTGATTGTAGATACCCTTGAAGTTGAAGGACGTTTCTACAATTTCGTTACAAGGCCAAGCATGTTTTACCGATTGGAAAGTTGTGCAATAAGAAACATGAAAGCAACTACATAAGAATGCTAAGATGGTTGAGTTTCAAAAGATAAATTAAGACATGAGCATTACTTGTAGGAAGTTAAGTGAGGACAACTAAGGAGAAGATGACAAAAAAAACACATAAGATGTTATGGATATGTGCAACAAAAGACTGATAAATACTGTTAGGTGTGATTCAGGACTAGTGCTAGGTCTAGAGATACATGGATTAAGGCTGCTACAAGGATATGATATTTCTTAATGTTAGTAAGAAATTGCCCTTAAGAAAGCAAAATGGAAAGAAAAGACTCTAAAAGTGGCCACAAAATTTTGGGACAAGATTTCTTGTTGTGTATTTTACTCAAATTCATGGAGAAAGGATCCCTCATAAAGAAAACCTCTCGATGAACATGTGACAGTCATGACCCTTCATCTCCGTCAGTTTGCATTCCTTGAGATAGACTGACCATAGATCCCCCCAAACGAATAAATAATAGACTTTTACTTAAGCTCCATCATGTACTATTTCCTATTTCTTATCTTGCCAGATTCGACACATATCCGTCAAGATATCTCAAGGTCTCTATCCAGTTGCATATAATCAATGATCTTCCCTGCCTACTATAAATAACGATGGAGACTTGAACAATGTATCATTTCCCCTTATTTTAGCTTCAACTCTGAACCCTTGCATATATTTTCCAAGTCTTTCTTACTTTTGGATTGTCTTTTGTCATATCCTTGGTATCCATTGTCGTACTGAAGCCATTATTAAATATATTGTTTTTAATATGCATAACGTTCAAGATATGTCTTATGAGATTGTTCCTCCAATAAGGTAAGTCCCAAAAGATACTTTGCTTTATCCGTTTATGACTACGTCCGAATCCTTCAAACTAATAGTCCGATCTTGGTTCTTCTATCACATTTGACAAATCCTCTACCTCTTTCCAAAATTGGTCTCGTGTTAAGCTCAACAGAGGAGGAGATAGTTCATGTTTACCATATCCAAAGGATTCTATGTTCTTTCTCCAGAGTTTGTGACGCGTTCAATAACCAGCAATGATAGTAAAAAAAAACATACAAAAATAGAACACCTTACTCTTTTACATGCATATCTAACAAGATTTAGTTCCATGAGGCCCAATAACATCCAGTATGCTGAGAATTTTGTTGATGGTCCACATAAGTATCACTCTAATCAGGAAGTTTTGCTTTTTCGAGATATTGTGCGTCTGGATGTCGAATTATCACAATTGCTTTAGCTCATCCACCAACAATTGCAAGTACATATCAATGTTCTTCTTTAGATTTTTTTAGAACAGGGTATGATAAGTGTCAAGAACATGTAAGGAGTCGTCATCCACATCCATGGTGATAGATAGTAAAAGGTCAAATTACTAGACAACAAGATTATTGAGATCCTGACTAATCCGAAATGAGTGAATCAATTAGACGATAACACCAGTCGAACATTCCTAGGCACCATAGCAAAATTCGGATGACAGCATCAAAATACTTCCATGCCCCTCCATCAGAAGGGTAAGATAATTCTCTTTTATCCTTTTTTCATTCCTTACTATGCTATGTCATATGTTAGGTTGTATTTTGTGTATATATATATATTATATATATATATATATATATATATATATATATATATATATATATATATATATATATATATATATATATCCTCTGCAACATCTTTGTGACCGACAAGAACTGCATGTACATGTAGAGAGACAACTTATCGTCTCCGATTGACTTTGGTCGAACTGGCTTGTATAGATCCGCATGACCGAAAGTACATTTGTCTTTATCACACCATGCAGCCGTTGCGACAAGAATCTATCTCTTCACAGTCTAATCTGAGTTTTCTTATCATTATCTTTGACTTGTAGAAAATTTAAGACAAGTCCACAGATCCTATCGGCAATAACTCTCTGATGACTTGGATGATCCGGTCATAGAATTCTTGCGACAAGTTCAAACAAGACTTGGGGTTCAATAGTTTCATTACGGCCAACAATACAGAATGAGTATCAAAATCCAGGTATATCGAAGTATCTGCATCCTTGAACATATCATAGAACTCCTTTAGATCAAGATTCGGATCCTCTGGATCAAAATAGGCCTAGTCGCGGCAACAACCATCTTCCATGCCAGGTTTTGTTGTTGATGTTCGAAATGATCTCCTCAAGCTCCCTCTCTGACATCCGTATCAAAGGAGGGCTGATATTGCAAAATAACAAGTTCTTTTTGGGTCGTCAACTACTTGTAGTTTAGTACAAAACCCTTGAGGTAGATATGTTTTCTCACAAGATTCACCTCTTTATATAGTCTATTATGACATTTAACACAAGGACAATTGATTTTTCTGCCATCCATAAAATCATATTGGCTACTGTTGTAATTGGAAAATTCCTCAAAGTCGACTTGAATTCATCATTACACATCTTTCTCTACATCAATGTACGTTCAACTTAGTGTCGACTTTGAAATAGATGATTGTCCATCATATATAGATAAAAAAAATAAGTTACCAGTGATGATTTGTAGGCCAAAATATCAACTTATTGCTTTGAATCTATCGTGAGTATACCTATATTTCTAACTTGGTTCTTATTTGAACCCACGAATAATCCTATTAGAGCTTTTCAGCGCTCAATAATTTTTGGATCAAAATTTGGCCAACTTTCTAAATTTCTAAAAATTTCTAAAAATTTCGACAGAGTCTACTTAGTATTTCTCCATCTGAAAACATATCAACAGTATAATCAGATCCGGAGCAACCCTCCATCGAATGAAACATATATAAACCCCTTCGACGACAAACTCACATCGAAAACCAACGTATAGACATAAATATATCCACATATGAATTAACAAGCAACATAGATAAATAAATACTTTGTTTTATAATTATGAACACAAGCAACAAAGAGACCATTGATGGTGGTTCAATCAAAAAAAGAAAAAAACTGGACCTGAGAACCCTACAAAGTAGTAGCTGCTAGAAAGTCATGAATATTTAAGATTAAAGTCCCTCTTCTTCTTCTTCTTCTTCTTCTTCTTCTCTTTTATTCTAAACTTTGGTGAATAAAAGTTACTTTTGACATTAGTTTTCACTTGTTGGTTTCTTTCTTCTATAATTATCTTTCTTTTTTATAGTCTTAGGTTATGCCATGTTCATGTTATAATTATGTTTTCTAGTTCCAGGAAGAAATAGTTTTTATAATATGGGCTCACAAAAGTGCATCTTAAAATTTTCTTTTTCTTCCAAGTACTGGATTTTGTGGTACAGTTCTCTAGATTATGGCATGCCCATATCATTATTTTGTTACGTTTGAATATTAATAGGTGTCACAAAATTTCATGTTCAAAATTGTGTTTTTTTTCCTTCTTTAGGGCATGGCATGCCCATATCATACTTTAATCTGCTTTCTAGTATTTTCAATAAGAAAATAGTTTTTTATATGGCTCATTTTTTAATAAATGTTTTTTTAGTAAGAAAATAGTAGGGCATGGGACATAATTACATCTTCAACATGTTTAAAAAAAAATAAGTATAAGGTTTTGGTTGGTGATTATCATATTTGGAAGTTAAAACTATTTTATAAGTTTTTTTTTCCCCAAAATGATTATCGTCTCTTCTTGAAAGCATCTTATGGTTTTGAGTTGCTTGGTTCATTTTCCTATTTGTGAACATATTGTTTGACTCTAACGCATCCATTGTTCTTCCTCTCCTACTTGAAATTTTTTCTTTTTTGTAATATTCCCTCCATGTAAAGTTGTAGATAAGACAAGATACAGACACAAACATAATGTTGATTTTGGTATCTCATGATGTTCTATTGAAGCGTCTGATGTGCGCTATATGTGCTAAATAGTCGGACACGTAATGATTTTTTTTAGCGGAAAAACTTTTTTGCCTGCAGGGGGGTGACCGCACGCGTGCCCGCGCCGACGTGTCATCCCCCGCACCCCCACTGTCCCCCTTGCACCCTTCCGGGCCTACCCCGAAAATTTTGCAGCCCCCCTCCAATGGTGGGCGACACGTGGCCCGCAGGCCAGGACTGCGGTCCAAACCAGCGGGCAACGTAGCATTGTCCTTTTTTTAGTGTCCTTGCTTTTATCATTAACACTTGCTTGTCATTAGTTTTATGTCTTCTTTAATGCACACAATTTCTATTTTGTGGGCATCAGTTTTTGAACTTTCCACCGATTCGTAATGTATATATGATGGATAAATCTTATTTTGTTGTGATAGATGATGATAAAGTTATATAATAGGAAGCAAAAGAAGTACAGGAAGATGATGTTTTACCATTGTCTTCTTTTCGTTAAGTGATAAATCTTTTTGAATATACAAATTTGTTTAGCTTGCCATCGATGGTTGTATCTATGTTTCTATTATCTTGTGTTTATATGTATCTATAATAAACAAAAATAATAGGTAGAATTATATTATTATCTTGTGTTTATACGTATCTATAATAACAAAAAATAACATGTAGAATTATATCTAATTTATAATTAGACTATTCAGGAAAATGCCTCCATTGTTATGTTGAGATGTTGTATTCTCATGAATGTTCTCTATTTTATTTTCATGAATGTTCTCTGTATAGATTCATCTCAATATGTCAATCAAGTCTCAATATCTATATTCTCCAAAAAGTCTCAGAATCTATAATATCAAATTTTGGAGTCCTTTCTTATTTCTTTTCTACCCTCACTTCTTACCAACTTACACAAATCTCTTTTAAAGGGCGCCACAACTTTGACTCACAATATATGAGTATCTGAAAACAGATGGGCCACATAATAGATGTCCTCATTTGGATCCTTTCATTCTGTGTGCTCCACAATCCAATAAAATTTTACAATTTATTCCCTAAAAATATATCATATATAAAGCATTTGTAAAGAAAAAAAAGGAGAAACAAATATATTATATATAAAGCATTTGGTAAAGAAAAAGAGAACAGCAAACTCTGTGCACTGTACATTATTGAGTCCAATAAACCTAATATTTTAGAACATTCCGACAAACTTAGCGAGTGAATTGCAACAGACTGTTGTGTTCGTTGACACTATCCATCAAGTCGTTGATGATCAATCGCTGGCTTGCGACTGATAGCATTCCGTCGCTAGCTAGGTCAATGGCTATTTTGTAATATTTTTGTAGCGGATGCAATGCCATTACTATTCAATCTATGTTGCAAGAATATGATTCCCTGGGCAGTAAAAAACAATAATGCATCACTGTTTGAATCAGAACTCGGGTATTCCTTGGGCATGAAATTTGAATGCAGATCACTGTACGCTTGCTTTAAAGATGATTCCATGAAGTTTCTATATCAAAATCATAATAAAGCACAGAAGATTAAAAAAACAAAGTTCTTCAGATTAAATCAAAATGACTGTTAGCCAGTCGCAGCTAAAACTTCACTGTTGACTAAGCAACGAACTCAAAGAATTACAAGATACAAGGCTTTCAATGTGAGTCGCACAATTCCTAGGATATGGACCCAACTTGTGGAACACTCTCTTCGCGAAAGTCTTAGACTCCAAGTTATAGAGCACAAAACAACGGTAAGATTTTAGTATTTGTGTAATATAGGTCGCTGAATAGTATTTCTAGCTGCCTAGCAATTTCCTGAGGCGTGGGCACGAACTTATAGGTGTTGATTAGGAAGTAAAAACTTTTCAATCATAGGAATAGAAAGAAATGGTGTTAGAAAAGATCCAAATAGGGACTATTTTGAAATCTTTGTCGATACTAAGGTGTTATCCTTCAAACCTTACTGATGAAGTACACGAAAGAAAAGATCCTAAATCCACGCACTCATATACTTGAACCTACCTGTAGGTAGTAAGAATGTCTGTGCATTATACTATCTCTAACGTTATTAGCAAGATCAACTTACACCTCAAATCCAGTAAAAAATATACTGATAAATATATTCTACATATGTCATCATGTGGGTCTGGTGATTGTCAATGTCTGGAACCAGTATCGATCTCCATATGATAATCATGCAATAACATAGTTTGAAGTTCTTGTAAAAAAAATCATTTCACTTAGACATTTAGTTGTTCAGGGACTATAAAATCAACTATGAGCAACTCATTGACGAATTGGCTAAGAGTAGTTACATCCAAAAGCTACAGACCCCATAAGAAACCAATAAAAATTTGGTTACTTCTGGCACGAGTACTGTCCAAAATTGAGCATTTCAATAAAATTGTCAGACGTCCATAAATTATTGAACCAAAGAACATGGTTATCCCGCTGGTACGTTTAGACAGGTAACATGATAAAGTTAATACTAGTTCCTCAGATACAAACTTTGATTAAAAATTAAAAATAATCAATCACAGCAAGGCTCAAACTAACCCACCAACACTTGTTACTAACTAGCAGAAGAGTGTTCAACTTGCTACCTAGTGGTAACTAGTTTTAGAAAATTTTGACCCAGCTATTTCACTTGACAGACATCCTTGACGGAGTGAAATGAAAAGAAAACTGAAACCATATAGCTTGTTCCTTTGAATGATATGACATTGAGCACATGAATGCGAAATGTAGTTAGCCAAATTTATTTCTACGAAGATCATGATGTAAAGTTGTAATGACGATGTCAACTCATTTTTGTTTCCCTGGTTATTGACAAACTAGATAGGGACATTCAGGAAGATTGAAAGGGGTCCGAGGTCTATGTGTTTGCTAGAGATATAGTGTTAATTGATAAGAGAATAGAAGGGTTAGCGTCTTAATAGAATTGTGAACAGAAAGATTGGAATCTAATGAATTTAGTACAAGTAGAATAGTGTACATGAAATGTAGCTATACTAAAAATAAGAGGAAATGATGGAGTAGTTCACTTTGCTTGTCAGGAAAGTACCTAAGAGTGATATTTATTGCTATTTGGATCAATCATTCGTCGTAGTAGAGAGGTTAGGAAGGATGTCCATAGATATAAATGTTGGAGAGCTTTGGGGGTTTATGGTTGAACGATTTTGGAGTTCTGTGATTGTAGATACCCTTGAAGTTGAAAGAAGTTTCTACAATTTTGTTACAAGGCTAACCATGTTTTACAGATTGGAAAGTTGTCCAATAAGAAACATGAAAGCAACTAGATAAGAATGCTAAGACGGTTGAGTTTCAAAAAGATAAATTAAGACATGAGCAATACTTGTAGGAAGTTAAGGTGGGGGCAACTAAGTAGAAGATGACAGAAAAAAACACATAAGATGCAATGGACATGTGCGACAAAAGACTGATAAATGTTGTTAGGAGTGATTCAGGACTAGTGCTAGGTCTAGAGAAACTTGGATTAAGGCTGATACAAGGATATGATATTTCTTAATGTTAGCAAGAAATTGCCCTTAACAAAGCAAAATGGAAAGAAAAGACTCTAAAAGTGGCCACAAAATTTTGGGACATGATTTCTTGTTGTGTATTTTACTCCTCAAATTTATGGAGAAAGGATCCCTAATAGAGAAAACCTCTCGATGAACACGTGACAGTCATGACTCTTCATCTCTGTCAGTTTGCATTCCTTGAGATCGACTAACCATAGATCCCCCACCCCAAATGAATAAATAAAAGACTTTTAACTCAAGCTTCATCGATGAACACGTGACAGTCATTACTTATCTTTTCAGATTCGATACGTATCCGTCAAGAAATCTCAAGCTCTCTATCCAATTGCATATCATCAATATCTTCCATGCCCAATATAAACAACGATGGAGATATGAACCATGTATCATTTCCCCTTATTTTAGCTTCAACTCGGAACACTTGCATATATTTTCCAAGTCTTACTTTTGGATTGTCTTTAGTCTTACCCTTGGTATCCATTGTCGTACTGAAGACATTATTAAATATATTGTTTTCAATATGCATAACGTTCAAGAATGTCTTGTGAGATTGTTCCTCCAATAAGGTAAGTCCCAAAAGATACTTTGCTTTATCCGATTATGACTATGTCTGAATCCTTCAAACTAATAGACTCATCTTGGTTCTTTTATCACACTTGACAAGTCCTCTACCTCTTTCCAAAACTGGTCTCATGTTAATCTCAACGGAGGAGGAGATAGTTCATGTTTACCATATCTAAAGGATTCTATGTTCTTTCTCCAGAGTTGTGATGCGTTCAATGATAGTAAAAAAAGCATATAAAATAGAACACCTTACTCTTTTACATGCATATCTAACAAGATTTAGTTCCATGAGGCCCAATAACATCCAGTATGCTGAGAATTTTGTTGATGGTCCACATAAGTATCGCTATAATATGGAAGTTTTGCTTTTTCGAGATACTGTGCGTCTGGACGTCGAATTGTCACAATTGCTTTAACTCATCCACCAACAATTGCAAGTACATATCAATGTTCTTCTTTAGATTTTTTTCTTAGAACCGGGTGATATCAAGAACGTGTAAGGAGTCGTCATCCGCATCCATGGTGATAGATTGTAAAAAGGTCAAAATTACTAGACAACAAGATTATTGAAATCCTGACTATCTGAAAGAAAATCTATTAGAAGATAGCACCAGTCGAACATTCCTAGGCTCTATAGCAAAATTCGGATGACAGCGTCAAAATACTTCCATATAGATAATAAAAGAGTTACAAATGATGATTTGTAGACCAAAATATCAACTTACTGCTTTGAATCTATCGTGTCTCTATTTCTAACTTGGTTCTATTTGAGAATAATCCTAACTAGAGCGTTTTAGCGCTCAATAATTCTTGGATCAAAATTTGGCCATCTTTCTAAATTTCTAAAAATTTCGACAGAGTCTACTGTGTATTTCTCGATCTGAAAACATATCAACAGTATAAATTAGAACCGGAGCAACCCTCCGTTGAATGGTACGGATATAAACCCTTTCGACGACAAACTCACATCGAAAACCAACTTATAGACATAAACATATCCACATGAATTAACAAGCAACAAAGATAAACAAATAGTTTATTTTATAATTATGAACACAAGCAACAAAGAGACCATTGACAGCGGTTCAACCAAAAAAAGAAGAAGAAAACTGGACCTCAGAACCCTACAAAGTAGTAGCCGTTAGAAAGTCAGGAGTATTTAAGATTAAAGTCCCTCTTCTTCTTCTTCTTGTTCTTCTTCTTCTTCTCTTCTATTCTAAACTTTGTTAATAAAAGTTACTTTTTGACATTAATTTTCACTTGTTGTTTTTTCTTCTTCTATAATTACGTTTCTTTTGTAGTCTTAGGTTTAGCCATGTTCATGTTATAATTATGTTTTCTAGTTTCAGGAAGAAAATAGTTTTTTTATAATATGGGCTTACAAAAGTGTATCATAAAATTTTCTTTTTCTTCCAAGTACTGGATTTTGTGGCACATTTCTCTAGATTATGGCATGCCCATATCAATATTTTGTTCTGTTTGAGTACTAATAGGTGTCACAAATTTAATGTTAAAAATTGTGTTTTTCCCCCTTTTCTTTAGGGCATGGCATGCCTATGTCATACTTTAATCTGCTTTTTAGTATTTTCAATAAGAAACTAGTTTTTATTATATGGCTCATTTTTTAATAAATGTATTTTTAGTAAGAAAATAGTTGGGCATGGAAAATAATTACATCTTCAACATGTGTTTAAAAAAAATAAGTATAAGGTTTTGGTTGGTGATTATCATATTTGGAATTGGAAGCTAAAAGTATTTTAGAAGTTATTTTTTCCCAAAATGACTATTGTCTCTTCTTGAAAGTATTTTATGGTTTTGAGTTGCTTGGTTCATTTTCCTATTTGTGAACATATTGTTTGACTTTAACATATCCACTATTCTTCCCATCCTATTTGATTTTTTTTTGTAATATTCCCTCCTTGTGAAGTTGTAAATAAGACAAGATACAGACACAAATATAATGTTGATTCTGGTATCTCATGATGTTCTATTGAAGCGTTTGATGTGTTCTATATGTGCTCAACGGTCGGACACGGATTGATTTTTTTTGCGGAAAAACTTTTTTGCCCGCAGGGGCCACGCGCGCACCCGCACCGACGTGTCAACCCCCCACCCCCCCCCCCACACACACAACCACTGTCACCCCTGCACCCTTCGGGGCCTACCCCGGAATTTCTGCAACCCCCTCCAATGGAGGGGCGACACGTGGCATGCGGGCCAGGACTGCAGTCCAAACCAGCGGGCAACGTAGCATTGTCATTTTTTAGTATCCTTGCTTTATTATCATTAACACTTGCTTGTCATTAGTTTTATGTCTTTTTTTAATGCACACAATTTACCTATTTGTGGGTATCAGTTTTTGAGCTTTCCACTCATTTGTAATGTATATATGATGGATAAATCGTAGTTTGTTGTGATAGATGGTGATAAAGCTATAAAATAGGATGCAAGAGAAAGTACAGGAAGATGATGTTTTACCATTTTCTTTTCGTTAAGCGATAAATCTTTTTGCATATACAAATTTGTGTAGCTCGCTATCAATGGTTGTATCTATGTTTCTATTATCTTGTGTTTATATGTATCTATAATAAACAAGAATAATAGGTACAATTATGTTATTATCTTGTGTTTACATGTATCTATAATAACAAAAAATAATAGGTAGAATTATATCTAATTTATAATTAGACTATTCAGGCAAATGCCTCGATTGTTAGGTTGAGATTGTATTCTCATGAATGTTCTCTACTTTATTTTCATGAATGTTCTCTATATAGATTCATCTCAATATGTCAATCAAGTCTCAATATCTATATTCTCCAAAAAGTCTCAGAATCTATAATATCATCAAATTTTGGAGTGCTTTCTTATCTCTTTTCTACCCTCACTTCTTCTTGCCAACTTACCGAAATCTATCTTAAAGGGCGCCACAACTTTGACTCACAATATATGAGTATCTGAAAAAGATGGGCCACATAATAGATGTCCTCATTTGGATCCTTTCATTCTGTGTGTTCCACAATCCTATAAAAATTTACAATTGATTCCCTCAAAATATATCATATATAAAGCATTCGGTAAAGAAAAAAAGAGGACAGCAAATATATTATATATAAAGCATTCGGTAAAGAAAAAAGGGAACAGCAAACTTCTGTTCACTGTACATTATTGAGTCCAATAAACCTAAGATTTTAGAATATCCCCAAAAACTTAGCAACTGAATTGCGAAGACTATTGTGTTCGTTGACACTATCCATCAAGTCGTTGATGATCAATCGCTATTTTGTAATATTTTTGTAGCGGATCCAATGCCATTACTATTCAATCTATGTTGCAAGAATATGGTTCCCTAAGCAGCAAAACACAATAATGCATCACTGTTTGAATCAGAACTCGGGTATTCCTTGGGCATGAAATTTGAATGCAGACCACTGTGCTTGCTTTAAAGATGATATTCCATGAAGTTTCTATATCAAAAGCATAATAAAGCACACAAGATTAAAATAAACAAAGTTGTTCAAATTAAATCAAAATGACTGTTAGCCAGTCGCATCTAAAACTTCACTGCTGACTAAGACACGAACTCAAAGAATTACAAGATACAAGGCTTTCAATGTGAGTCACACAATTCCTAGGATATGGATACGACTTGTGGAACACTCTCTTTGTGAAAGTCTTAGACTCCAAGCTATAAAGCACAATAGAACGGTAATCAGATCTTAGTAGAAGTTCCTTCTCGTCCTCCCAAATGGCCAAAACATTGCACACACGGAAAATACCTATGTCCCATAGTGAAACTGTGTACTGTTTGACCCATTCCTCTTTTGTGTAGTCTTTTAAACACCATATGTCCATCTGATCGATTGAATATATGTCATTCTGATGAGTTGAATATGTTTGGCACAAACCCAAACTTCCTCCCATCTCTATCAAATTGAGAAGATTATCATTAAAGTAAGCTTGTCGATGCACTCCAGAGATGGATATTCTTTTGAATTTCTCAGTATTTGTATCGAATGCTACTATACACTGATACCTATCGTACAGAAAATGTATACTTTCATGCACAAAGATATGTGATCGCCAGAGCAACTCCTCAATACCAGAAGAGGCATTAATAGGTCTCCAAGTTCTATTTGATCCTCCGATAGTGAACACTTCATATCCAATGTTTCTAATGCACTCATCGCCTTTTTCAAAGTGTTGTCCTAGCAATCTGTACTCTCCTGTTGAAGAGTGGAAGTAGAAGGCAATAATATAGAAGTCGTTGCCACCATTACCCAAATTCCTTCGAGGAACATTAATCCAGTCCTTGGTCACTGGGTTGCAAACAATGTAACCGATCCTCCTAAAATTAAAACATAACAGCCCATCACAGGAAGCTGACAATTGAAGTCCTCTACTAACATAAGCCATCAATTTACTTGGAAGATCTAGAGTCACTCTATCTAGAATTGTTCTCCTTCTTGCGGTTCCTTTTGAACTCTCGTTAAGACTCACTTGGTATATAGTGGATTTCATTTTGGAATCGAACAGGATATTTGTGCGGGCTCGGGCTCGACGGGCATGACTGAGGATGAAACAGGGACTCTTTGTCAACGAATACCAAGATTTACACACAAATCGAACAACATCAAGTATGTATCTCGCCGGAAGCCTTACGAAGATCAGTGAGACAAGGATGTCGTCGGGAATACTACTAATGTCATTGCATCGACCCTCCAGTCTGTTTGATAGTCTCTCGGGGTTGCTCGTCATTGTGACACCTGATTTATCATTGGGCCCGTGCAAAAAATAAATTGAGTTAAATTATACAACATTGACAAAAAAATAATTCAACTACAATATCTTTCAAATCTCATATAAAAAAAATTCTATTAAAAGAATTCAAAAAAATTAAATTATTCAAAATTAACATCAATTAAGAAAAATCATTCAAAATAATTATATTTTTCATAAAATTTTCGATACGTAAGCACCTTTCCGTGCAAGCTGTTCGAGTCACCGGCACGAATCTAGAGGACAAGTTTTTTAGCATACAATTACAGTTCTGGAGGTCTACTTGGGCTTAATGATTTGATGTATCTACACTTATAATAATATTAACCTATTAAATTCAATTTTATATATACGAGAGTTATAGGAGATCGTACCTGTGCATAGGGGTGAGCATCGGGTCGGTTCGGTGCAAGCCGAACCGGGATAATCAAAACCGGTCGTAAACCGAACCGGCATATCCAGGACCGAACCGAACCGTTATAATTGAGAACCGGTCATCAACCGAACCGAAATAAATCGGTTCGGTTTTTGGTCCAAACGGTTTATGGGCCTTGGGTTGGTGGGCTGGCCTGTTAACATTTTACTTTAAAAAGTTATAGATAAACAGGCCCATATATATTCCAGTTTCATCAACCAGGCCCATATATTCCAGTTTCATCACAAAATTATAGATAAACAGCTCCAATTACCAGTCTCGTGACTCTCATCTCCATATTCCTATTACCAGAGCACATATATATATTCCAGTATCATCACAAAATAATATTTTCCAGTTTACACTTACACAAAATATCATCACAAAATATCATCTATATTTTCCAGTTTACAGGTAGTATCAACTATCAAGTCCATCCATATATGATATACATTATACAACAGTATTTAAACAATCCCAAATTTTCCAGTTTACAGGTAGTATCAACTATCAAGTCCATCCATATATTCCAGTTTACATTCAAACTTCCAAGTTCCAACTTCCAAGCTAAGAAAAAAATCCATAAAAAGCTATAAACCTACAGGTAGTATCAACTTCCAACTTCCTGAGTCTCCTGAGTCCTGAGGCCTGACTCCTGCACAAAAAAGTAAAACCAAGACAAAGAAAAAAAAGAAAGAAAAGTAAGGCTCAGATGGCTTATTTATGCATCAAAGTATGATGCCATGTAGTATCAAATTACACTTTCTCAAGCCACATTCATCATTGCCACTTTCTAGTTTATACGTTAGCAATATTTTGAAGAAGAATCATTAAATAAATTGTCAACAACAAATGAACCATTCATGCCACGCCAATGGCTGCAACAAGTGCCACGCCAATGGCTGCATCGAATGCAACGCCCCTGCTGGCTGGCTGGCTGCAACAAGTGCCACGCCACTAGCTGCATCGAATACAACATAAAGGTAGGGGTGAGCAAAATACGGTTTTTAAACCGCCATCGAATACAACATAATAAAGTATCAGAGCAAAATAAAGGAAAATCCACCACCATAGCAGTAGGGGATGCAAGTAGTCACAGACTCACCCCTACATAGCAGGAAAATCCACCACCATAGCATATAGCAAATCTAGTCACAGAACATAGTATGAGAGCAAAATAAAGTATCAGAGCAAAATAAAGTATCAGAGCAGTATCCACCACCATAGCAGGAACAAAATTACAGAAGCATAAAGGAGGCAATGAGGCCAGGAACAAAATTACAGAAGTATGCAGGAGGCCAGCAAGAGAACAGAACATACAGGACTACAGTATCCAAAATAAGAGGCCAGCAACAGAACATACAGGACTATAGCATATTAGCATCACAAAAAATATTATCCAGCAGCAATATCCTGTACAGAACTTCGAAAGTAATCAAACCTCGCTTGTTGATGTCGATCCTCCCGATAACTTACCCAAATCTAAATGATAAAGAATAAATCAATAATCAAGTTAACACACAATTGCCCAAGTTTTGAAAGTATGTAATACAATTTTAAAAAAGAACAAATTACCCATGTCAACTTTGTAGATATCTTCAAAATCTTCTTCTATAATAGATACAATAGGTCGATCGGAAGGCCCCCTATACCAATCTTGACAACATATAAGTGCTTGAGCAATTTTTGGAGTCAAGGAGCTCCTATAAGCATCTAGAACACGACTACCCGTACTAAAAGCGGACTCGGAAGCCACAGTAGATATGGGAACGGCCAAAACATCCCTAGCCATCTTTGAAAGAACCGGGAAACGAGGAGAATTAAGCTTCCACCATCCCAAAATATTAAAATCATCTACTTCATCATCACCATCATCTACGGCACTCTCATCTAGATAACGATCAAGCTCCGATTTAGTGTCACCACCACCCAATTCCATCTTATGCTTCTTGAATTGGGCCTTCATAAACTTCTTCAATTGCAAAGTGTGCATCGGTTGATTTTCACTGGAAGATTGAACTCTACCACTAGAACTTGGGCCACCAACTTGAGAAGTGCTCTTGTCTTTGTACTCATTGAACATAGAGTAAGCAACACTTCTCACCTTCTTTTTCATGTAATCGCTCTTTTCGATACCATATAGTTGATCAAGAGCGTATTCCACATACTCTAACTTATGACGTGGATCAAGAATTGGTGCAATAAATATAACCATGTTCATCTTCTCAATGTCACCCCAATACTTATCATACTTCTCTCTCATTTTATTGGCCATTATAGCCAAGTCAAGGTCAGAACTTTCCTTTGAAGTGCGCAGAAGTATGTCAATTGATGTGATTTCATCAAAAAAATTATTGCAAGTGACATATAAGGAGCCAGAGATACGCATTGTTAGCTCATAGAAGTGTTCTAAGAATGTGCACAATCTTCTAGCATTAGACCAATCTTCTTCACTAGGAAACCCACCATTATCCGCTAGCTCTACTTTAAACCACGGATCAATAGAAGTGTACCTCTCAAAAGCACTTTCAAACCTTTGCGCCGTGTCTAACATAATAAATGTAGAATTCCAGCGGGTGCTCACATCAAGACACAATAATTTTTTGCTTTGTATCTTTTCGGCTTCAACACACTCCTTAAATTTTTGGAATCTACTAGGAGAGTGTCTCACATATCTGATTGCAATGCTAACCCGAGAAATCGATGGAGACATCAATTTCAAACCATCAACCACAACGAGATTGATGATGTGTGCAATGCATCTCATGTGTAGATACTTGCAATTTAGAATGCTATTTCCCCAATTCTGAATTTTCTTACTCAAGTAAGAAATAGCAACATCGTTGGAACTTGCATTGTCAACTGTGATTGTGAATACTCTATCGATGCCCCACTCAAGCAAACATCTCTCAACCTCTTTCCCGATGGCCTCCCCTTTGTGACTAGTAATTGGGCAAAAATTTATAATTTTTTTGTTTAATTCCCAATCTTCAGTTATGTAATGTACTGTAAGACACATATAATTTATCTTTTGCAATGATGTCCAGGAATCGGTCGTTAGACAAACCATTTGTCTCGACTCTTTCAAATATGCTTTGAACTTACTCTTTTCAATGGAGTAAATATCAAAACAATCTCGTGCCACAGTCCATCTTGATGGAATACGAAAGATGGGACATGCGACACTCATAAAGTTTCTAAATCCTTCACATTCTACAAATCTAAACGGCAGCTCATCAACAATCACCATACGTGTTAAGGCTTTTCTGACTTCGTCTTGATTAAATTTCCAACTTGTGAGTGTCTTATCCGTGCCCTTGGCATTTGGTTGCAAGTTTAGTATGGACTGATTGGGATCGTGATTTCTAGGATTCAACGAACATGCATTCCAATGATTTTTGACACTGGTTGTCCCGTTTATCTTGCTATGACAATGATATTCTTTTTTGCAATGCTTGCAACTAGCTTTTGGACGCCCTTCCGCATCCAAAATTTTGTTAAAATCATTCCAAAACGGAGCTCGTTTTTTGCTAGGTTTACTAACAGTTCGAAGAATACTAGGAGTAGAAACTGGATCATTAGTGCCTTGAGAACTATTAGGTGGTTGAGGTTGACCACCTTCACCTTCGTGCGACATCTAAAAAGAAAAATTTGAATTTCAATATATGAACTATAAATATGAAATTTCAGCAAAAATTTAGAAATACGCACATTGTATGAATATGCAGATGTAGCCATTGAATGATGCAACCTAACAAACATCACATAATTCACTTAATTGATTTATCAGCTAACTATCCCTTCCTAACACTAATTAATATTTAATAGTTGTGCTTTTAGTAAGCAAACTGTAAACTATAAGCACTGAAAAACAGTATGCAAAGTGTAAACTGTTTGCAAACAATGCAAATAACAAATTATAAGCACTGAAAAACACATGCTACAGCTATACAGCAAATTAACACTAATTAATACTTGTGCTTTCAAATTGAAAACAATAAGCAAACTATAAACTGTTTGCAAACAATGCAAATAGCAAATTATAAGCACTGAAAAACACATGCAACACAGCAAATTAGCACTACGCAAATTATAAGCCAACCCTGCAAATTATAAGCCACCCTGCAGCAAATTAGCAAACCCTGCAGTAGATTATAAGCTAACCCTGCAGCAAATTCCAAATTATAAGCCAACCCTAGCAACCCTGCAGAAGCATTTTTGGGCCAGCAATTCATTTCTTTGCCTTTTTTTTTTGGGCAGTAGCAAAATCTTTCTTTTGGCCAGCAAAATAGCAACCCTGCATAGTGCATGCAAGAAATAGCAACCCCAAAGGGACAGGAAGCTTACAGTGAGTGAGTAAATTCCTCTCCTTTCACGATTTATGTCGAATCCCAAATTTGAACACAGCAAGGGGCCAGGGCTATCTATGTCCGGTCCTGAATTCGTCTCCTTCCACGATTTATGCAACAAATGAACATATTAATTAGGAAAAAATTAAGTAAATGCAATAAGTGAAAAATAAATTAGGAGAAAATTCCTCTCCTTACCAGAATATGGGAAGGACGTTAGGACCGGGTGATGAAGCCGACCCCGAGAGATCTACTCAGATCTTGAAAATATATGTTAGATCTTCACACAAATAGGTCAGATCTACTCAGATCTATGTCCGATCTAGTCAGATCTAGGTCAGATCTAGTTAGATCTAGGTCAGATCTAGGTCAGATCGCATCGAAAGAGGGATTTGACCTCAACAGAGGAGAAAGACTCGACCTCGAGTCTTCTAAAGAGGGAGAAGATGAAGGGATTTGACCTCCGACCACTGAAAATGGAAGGGAGCGGCGGACTGGGGGGGGAGCGGCGGACTGGGGGGGGGGAGCGGCGGCTCAGAGAAATTAACAGTTAAGAAACTTATATACATAGGTCAAAACGGGAGGGTATTTTAGTAACTTCACAACCAAAAAATCGGTTTTCGGTTCGGGTCGGGAACCGTTAACCAAACCCGCGACCCGAACCGTTAACCGTATATTTCAATGTTACTGGACCGAACACCGACCCGTTTCATCCGAACCCGACCCGTTTCGTAATAAACGGTCGGTTCGGTTCGGTGGCGGTTTAAAAACCGTATTTTGCTCACCCCTACCTGTGCAATTGGTTGGAGATTTCGTTGAACGAGTCCTGAGATCTGCTCGCACAAACTTAAACTTTCCCAAAACCCATGGGTTGGTTCTGTGCAACAGAGTCTTCTCTGTGCGCAGGCTTCTGCCGGCGGTTGACGGGCTCGTAGACGGCATTGGAAGTGACTCGCCTGAGGGATAGGTTTGAGGTGGAAGCGTTGATGTCGATTCGTCGACAGTCGGACAGGGAACGGTGATCTACAGGGCGTCTCCGGCGGGCGTTCGAGATGTGACGCGAGGGGATCGGGGCTGCTCGTGGGGTGGGTATTGGCGATTGGAGGTTGGTTTGGATTATATGTGGGCGTTTTTTCGAGAGACAGACCGAGTCCGTCTGTCAATAGACATATGTATAGGATACGAATACGAATACAAATACGAATACGACTGTGCTGTGTGGCCGCTGTTCGCTCTGCCGTGACCTAGGATTGCCCAAGCAAAAATAGGAGAGAGTATATAGCCAGCTAATTCTTCCTTTCATACTTTTTATTTTTCTACCAAAATCTATGGCTTTGACGGCTCCAGCAAACAATGGAATTACTGGCCATACCTTCGCACTTAAGAGCATCAGTCTCATTCCAATTTTTTAGATTCTAAATTCTAGATTCAGAGTGTACAAATCTATTTTGTATAATACTAAAGTTCAATTGGAAAACCATGATAATCTCGTCCCAGCTAGCCCCGGCCTCCAAATTTCTATATTCTAATTATAGGAACTCACGTTGTAAAATAATAAGACTCAATTTAGAACTCTAATTACTCAATTCTAGATTTTATATTAATTTTTGAAAAAGAAAGAAAGATGACACATGGATCTATATCCATTCATCTCACATGGGGCTTAAGATTTATTTGTTTACTATCGTCGTACAAACCACCTCATTCTACATTTATTTATTTATTTATTTATTTATTTATTTGTAAATTTGGGCCTCAATATGCATTTTTGAGCTCCAAATAATATTGATGCTCTAATACGTCCAAAGTCGGAAAACAATGTAGTGTCATGTTCCTGGCGGTCCACTATGTAAGACTTGTGGCTTGATAGACTCGATCGGAATCGAGTATTGGAAAAATTTACCATCGGCATCACATCGATCACGGACGAATACACAAGAACATTTCCACTTGAAATGAGTCCAAAAGATTTTGCTGGATGTTTTTGCTACTTGGTTTTGATGAATGCGTTTTCTTGATTGGTTTCGATGATCTGATTCTTGCATGTTTTCATTGATTTGCCTTGCATTCATTCTTGAAAGAGTTCTGAGAAAAATGAACATAAACGAGAAATGAACATTCTACTCGCACCCCCAAATAAACTTGGAGTGCCTTTAGAATTAGCCTTTCAAAATAGAATCTAATTCAAAAGATAGACAACAAGTAATTGTTGGTGCTTTCTTTACATGGAGAGAGCTTGCTCTCAACATGCCTTGCACAAATTTTGGTGTCGTAGTCTGTGAAGCTATTTTAATTAATATTGTGCTATTTCGTCAGGGTGGCGTTGATAATATTCTTGAATTTGTGTCTTACTGATGTTCTTAACGATAATTTCTTCTTGCCATGTGTCTAGACATCATAGACAAGGTTACTAGCAGGCATGAATAGGCTAAGTTGCAGGCAAAAATGATCTTACCTACAGACATTCGGTAATTAAATTTCTCTATCAACATATTTTCGGAGGAATTTCTTCTTTGTTCATATTTGGATGATGTTGATCATCAGTCATGATATACATTTGTATGACACCGACCTATCGTCATCATAGTAAACTGATTTATGATGTTTAAAGTACTACAATTCAGAAGATAGTGTAGAAGATTATGTTGTATGTGTTCTTTTGTCTTACTAATTATCATGAAATTACTAATGTGTTTGAAAAACAGATTATTCAGTTTAAGCCATATTCATATTTTTCCAGATCCACTCAATTGCACTACTGTTGGATTATAGTAATAGTCCAAGGTATGATGATAATTAAAGGTTTCAATATAATCAAGACCTCATATATACCAATTCTTTACGAAGTTAATAGATATGATGACAAACTTCCACGCCCCACATTAGGAACTCCTGTCACTCTCCGTTCCCAGAATGCGTATTTCTATACATGTACAACTCATGTGTATTTATTTAGTAGTTATCATGTATTATCCTGTATTTAAATTCCTGTAAATTCATGTTAATTAATTAATATGCTCTTTAATTTTCATGATAATTATTTTCTGCAATTTTATTTCTGCACTTTACTTTCTGCTTTTATTTCCTGCTTTTAGTCTTGCTATTGGGCTTGGCTTGGTCGGGTTCATGGTGGATACAACCCGGCCCAACACCCCCACCTACCACCACCTTTTCATTTAAAGCCAACCCCCCCTTTCTCTCTCTTCATTATTTTTCCTTCACCATTACTCCTCTTCTTCTTCTTCTTCATTACTCCTTCCACCAACCAAACCATAGGCAAGTACAACTTGCTCTCCATGAGAACCCACGTTTTTGTGGTTCATTTATCCTCCTCTCAGGATCCTAAGAGAGTTTAGAACTTGGCATTTTTCATTTTGAAGTCTTAATTTTTGTAGATCTAGAATTAGTTAATTTCGGATTTTGGTGGTTTTGATCTATCAAACTTCTTTGTTTGCAAGTTTTGATGGTTCCATGTTGAAGAGAGTTTTGTTCTACCCAATCTTGACCTTTGGAAAGTTGGATTTGGACTTGTTTTGACCAAGTTATGGACTTTTGAAGCTTGGGGTTCAACCCATGGAGTTCTTGCTGTTTGGAGGAGACAGTGAGCAGTGTACGCTAGCTTTTTAGCTGCGTCACTGAGCTGTGCGCGCTCTTTAGCGCAGCGCAGTATGGAGTCCATACGCTACCTTTTTAGGAAGCGTGTGTCTTGTATACGCTACCTTTTGGAAGCGTGTGTCGTATGGAGTTCATACGCTGCCTTTTGGGAGCGTATGACTTGCATACGCTGACTTGGATGGTCAGGTGTCGTATGGAGTTCATATGCTGCCTTTTGGGAGCGTATGACTTGCATACGCTGACTTGGATGGTCAGGTGTCGTATGGAGTTCATACGCTGCCTTTTGGGAGCGTATGACTTGCATACGCTGACTTAGATGGTCAGGAGTCGTATGGAGTGCATACGCTGCCTTTTTGGGAGCGTATGACTTGCATACGCTGACTTGGATAGTGAGGAGTCATATGGAGCTCATACGCTGCCTTTTGGGAGCGTATGTCTCGCATACGCTCACTTGGGTGCCAAGGAGTTGTATGGAGTTCACACGCTGGCTTGCCTGAGCGTATGACTTTTGCACTGAGCGTGTGGCCTTTGGCTGACTTGGTCTTATGTCAGCGTGTCACTTTGGTTTTATCTTTCTTAAGCTTGGCTCTTCTATAGCCCTGTATATTGATATTTTATTAGATATTTTACGCCCATTTTATATCCTTACGCCTTTTGGCATGAACTCGATAAAATCATGATATGTTAATATTGTTAATATCGACTGTTATTTGGAATGTGCCCTGTGTCTTGATTGATTCACGGGTACCCAGTAAGACTGGAACTTGACCTTGAGAGTTATAGACTCGACCCCATCTAATGATAATTGACTTTCATGCCTTGTCACCATTAATGACGATAGTTATCTTGACTAAATTGATCATGCGTTCCTAGTTGGAACTAAGAGACTGGCTAATCGTCTTATTGAATCAAATGAATGAGACACGTTCATGTTATGAACTATTGTAATCGACTGGCTGATCCCGTACATTGACATACATGCACATGCAGGCTTCAATCTATTTATTTATTTATTTATTTTCTACAAAAGAGGCATGTGTACTTTATGGTCAAGGCATGATTACCGTGGTTAAGATTTGATTGCTGTATTGCGCTATGTAAGACCTGCAACCTAACTGCACTGGTATCGTTGTAGAGTTGTGCATATCGTACCCCGTACGAAAGTACTCATTTGAATGACCATGATCTACGGCATGAGATTTCACTCAACGTAGGGACTATTAAGTTAAATAAAATAATGATGGCATGGAGAGAATGGATTCCCGAGTTCTTACATGGCAGCCCCCTTAGGACGAGTAGTACCCGACGGGCCGGCTGGTTCCCACAGATACTGTAAATCTGCCACACGGGCAGGAAACAGTATCTGCTTTTATTATTATTGTATATTGTATATGACGGGCGTCCTGCTAGGACTCGTCTAATTCATGCATGGCGCAATGGTTGACTGGATAGACTAGCCTTGCTTGCACATAGTAAGAACTGAGGAATCCCTATTGCATAAAATTCCAGGCTAACTTGGGACTCACAATAGCAAGCCGTAGGAGTTGATTGGCCGTTTAAGATGATTTGTTATTTACCTTATACTTTGTCGTTTGGCACCGACATGTTAGTCGGATCGTCTTGTACTTACTTTTGCATAATTGTAATTAAGTCAGACTGCAGCTGATAACAATTGTGTATATTTTTGCTACATCAATCTGGCTATGTTTTGTAAAGCCGGATATCAAGAACATTTTGATAGAGCGTTTGGGACGCCTTACTGCTTTATCTTACATGTTCTCTATTACTGTTTTTCTTGCTTGGATGATTGAGACAATAGATGTGAAGTGACCATAGTGAGACTTATATGTAGTATGCACCCCCTCGTCTGGTTAGACAGCATTGATCGTATTATACGGTATTCAATCTACCCGTAATACGTAGCTGGCTGAGTCATTCCCCCGCTCTCCAGTATTCTGGTTCTGGGGCGTGACAACTCCTGAATTTCACAGCAATTTAATTGAGACACCGAGCATCACCATCATCTTCTACAACTCCATTTTTTAATTTATCTGCAACATCTTTCCACGAGCTGAAAAAGATCGCAACCCTAGTGTATCCTTGCTTCTAAAAGAAACAATAAACTGTGCAGCAGGATCTCTTTTTCTTACATTAGTCATTGTATCAAGAAACCATCCACCACGAGGTACTCATTGTCTAGACACATGCAATCCAGGATGATCTCTTGTATGCAATGCTATAACATAACCATCTTTTAGCAGTTCACCACATCTTCTATTAAGCCCTGCACTTCCTGTTACCTGTTTCTCAGGAGTTGATTCCCAATGTTACTCAAATGCTCCGATATGCTTATTTCTAGAGTCCTCTGGAGAAGCAAATTGAAGTTTATCATATATGTAGGTATATACTGGTTGTATGCAATGCTATAACATAACCATCTTTCGTAAGTTCTTGTTTCTTCCAAGTTATGAGTTATTCATGAACTTTGGCTGATTTTTAAATCCATCATCTAGTCCCACTGGAGATAGGTTTTTGTTGATGTTACACAGTACATGGCTCTTAACTGAGTTGAGTGGAAGAAAAAGATTCGATTAGTCGACCCCAAAAGATTGGGATAAAGGCTTTGCTGTTCTTGTGGCAAGTCCTCTGGAAAGGCATATTTATTAAGTTATCGTCTATGTTATTTTATTATTTCATATGTTGTTAAGCCTTGGTCCAGAAAAGACAAAAAATGTTGTCCATGTTTGTAAGTTATCATCACCAAGTCTGCTCTAAATTTAGTTAGCATAAGTAAATCTTTTGTGTGCTTGACTGCATGAGGAACTTGAGCCTAACCATAACTTGAAATGGTCCTAATAATGTCATCTAACTCGTCCATGCATTTCCAACCTTAAACCAAACAAAGATGTAATTGATTATTTTCTTGTAACGATCCTTTTCTCACATAAATCATTTAAAAAATGCATCAATGACATGAAGAAATCTTTCTACAATCTACATCTAGCTTCCCCCTCGTGTTAGAATAAGTAAGCGCGTTATTATTCACTTTTCTATTAATAGTTGTAGAGAAAATTTAAAGGACAGGATTCAAAGGAAAGCACCAAAAATTGTGCCTTGATGAGAAAATGCATGGTAGTGTTCAGGTTGGGTTATATCTTCATCATGAGTTCAACTCTTATTGGTTGAGTACAGGTATTATCTACTCATGATTTATCTTCTGTTTTATTATCTTTTAGCCTAATACAATACATCTATGATCATGAAGTTGGCTATTATTCAAGCCCTTGAACTTTTAATACTTCGTCTACATGTTCAGTCCCTTAACATATTTGAATGCTAAATTTGCCTCGACAGGGCTCCGCGGTGGCGGACAAGGGGTTCCTCGACATGTTTCTTTTTCTTGTCTTTTCTATGAAAACTAAATTATACTATGAAATTGTAGTTTATTTTCTTAATATTTTCATAATTTCTCCTAAAGTTCCTTGACATTGGCTCATAAGCTTGATTCACATCTCCTTTTATACATATAGGTACTATAACACTACTCATTGTTGTTATTCTGTGTATACATTCTTGACTGATTGGACGTATTTATTCAGGCTTTTCAGGAAGAAATTTGGGAGACTCTCTTTTTTGGAAGCATGGGCATAGTGAGATCCTAATTGTTCTCTTATACCATCTTAGAAGCCTTCTGTTTCATGCTTTGTATTTATATTTCACTCCTGGAACAACTATTGAGGAGTCTTTTAAATCAGTCATGGGACATTTTGTCGAATATTGAGTTGAATGCTTAATACAAATATTAACTCTATATTTTGATCAACTGAAGTTGAATGCTTAATATTGTAGTTTAGCCCTTGGGATGAATTTGAAATACTGGTACTCGTCAAGAGAGAAACATCTGGAGATCCATGACCAGGATATGCTTATTTCATCAAATATGATTTCTTTATCCAGGAAATAGGATTGCAAATGTGATTTCGAAGTAGAGCTTATTTTGTTGGATTGTAAGGCAAGCATAGATTTTTTATAAAGTTCATACAATTCATGCAAATTGTTGTGTTGGGAGCAGGAAGATTCATGACCATAAAGTCATGCTTGATGACTGGAGAAAGTGTTGGGTTTTTAGCCTTTTGTTTTGGTTTTTAGTCCCACATCGGCTAGAAAGGAATGTGTATCTCCATATATATGAGTCTTTGCTCTTTATGGAGATGCACATGTAGTGCACATGGGTGTGTGCCATGTGGGATTAATTATTAATGGTATAAAGGCTTAATCAACAATTAAGAAGCTGTAAGCTTTTTGCTCTTGGAAATTTATTTCCATGGAGCTAAGCTCCGTAGGAGCTTAGCGACTCGGACTCGGACTCGGACTCGGGCTCGGGCTCGGACTCGGGCTTAAGGGCTCATGAGGCGTAATGTGGCATTTTGTTGGCGCACGCATAGTGCGCTTAAGTTGCGCTCGTTGCGCGACCACGTTGCACGGCCCGTTACGCGAGGCCAGTTACGCAGCCCAGTACGCGCAGCGTGCGTAGAGTGCGCCGTGTGCGCAGCGTACGCAGTGTGCGTAGAGTGCGTAGTGTGCGTAGTGTGCGTATGGCTGGCGGCATATTAGAGCGGGAACGGTTGCAGCAGTTGCTGCACATTCAGGAGTGGTTCAGCCACTACCCTGAAGTTCAGGCAACTGCTTGGCAACCACCCCGTGGGCTATATATGCAGGTTCTCTCCTCTCTCTCAGTGTTGGAGAAATCAGAATTCCAGGGAGAAAAACTCTAAGTGTTCTTTAACACAACAGAGTAGTGAGCGTATTTTTTAACACAAACACTAGTACTTTTTAGTACGCGTGGGTTCTGTTACTTCATACTGAAAGAGAAGAGTAGAGCCATTGCCAGAGGAGTTCGCCGTCTTCCGAGGAGTCAGAAGAGCAGGAGTGTTCCAAGGTTTTCCGTCAACCTTGCTGGTTCCTGGAAGCTGTTCGCAAAGGGCGAATAAAGCTTTGAGCAACTGTGATCATTCACCCCAGCAATTCCATCTCTCGCCTGTCATCCTTCTGTTGCCTTTAGCAGTTCTGTCAGTATCTTCTTTTAGAAGGCACTACTGCCAGTTTGCTACGATCACGAAAATCTCTTTAGATTATTCGTGAATTACATATCTTTTTAGATCTCGTAATTTGCAGAATCCTTCTGGATCTCTATTGCAAAACCTTCTTTAAGGAATTGCATTTGAAACATTGTCTTTACAACTGTTTCAGTTTTTATATTTTCCATCGAAAAGCGTGCCCCGGCGTTCCCGGCAATAACAATCTCAAAGCTTTATTGCTACGATAGAAAATATTAATGCTTCACTCCTCAATACTGACTTTTGCAAATTAGAAAAGTTTGATGGAGAGCATTATCAAGTCTGGAAGAGGAAGGTTTATCTCACTCTTCAACTTAGAGACGTTGATCACGTATTGCTTGAAGAGGAACCTACTGTTCCAGATACTGGGTCTGCTGCCGCAATCACTGCGGCTACTAAACTTCAGGCCAAGTGGAGAAGGGAAAATAGCATTTGCAGGTTGCTTATCCTGAATGCTATGGAGGATTCTCTAGCAGAATCCTACAGTAAGAAACCAATTGCCAGAGACATATGGGAGTCTCTGGAAAAATTGTACGAAGAAGACAAGAAGAGGAGCAAAATATTTGTGGTTGAAAAATATCACAAATGGCTCTTTGAGGACGAGAAGTCCATGCTGCCGCAGGTCAAAGAATTTCTGAAGTTGCGACAGAAATTGGAAGACGAGGCTATGCCCCTCCCCGACAAGTTTGTTGTTGGAGGGATTGTCTCAAAGCTCCCCGCTGGGTGGAGCAAGTTCTATGCAAACATGCATAGGAAGAAGTTGGAGATCACCCTTGATGATCTCCTACAGGAAATCTATGTTGAGGACCAGATGCGGGCTCAACTGAAGGTGGACACACTGTCCAAGCAATTGGCTAACGCCAATCTGGTTCAGACCAAGGAACCAAAGGGAAAGGGAAAGGGAAAGCGTGCAGATTTCCAGAAGAAGAAGAAGAACCCTAACAACTTGAATGTTAAGGGAACTTCTTTCAAGTCAAAGAAATCTAAGGCAAAGATGCCTTATTTCAAGTGTGGCCAGTTGGGCCATTTCAAAAGTGAATGCACAGCACCGGCCAAGAAATCAGAGCAAGGTGAGCCTAGCAAAGTCTCAATGATTACTGATGTAATTGCCATGATTGGACAGGTTGATGCTGTGGGATCTGATTCAGACTGGTGGGTAGATACTGGAGCCACCTGCCATGTCTGCTCCAGTAAGGAGTGGTTCACCACCTACACACCCACTTCTGAAGCAGTTGTGATGGAGAACCAAGCACAAGCTGAAGTTCTAGGGATTGGGACGGTTATTCTGAAGCTGACTTCTGGCAAGTCTCTGACGCTTCAAGGCGTAAAGCACGTACCTGCTATCGCCAAGAACCTGATCTCGGGAGGCTTACTCTGCAATGCAGGCCTCAGGATGGACATCAATGCTGGCCAGATGGTGATGTCTATCAAGGGAACATATTTCGGGAAAGCTTTTTATACCGAAGGAATGTTCAAGATTCAGCTTGTAAATCAGTCCAATGTAATTAATGTAATTAATGAAGTCACTCATTCTGCTTATACTCTGGAGTTGTGGCATAATAGGCTAGGACATGTTCATTGTAAACGAATAAACAGAATGTCTAGTCTAGGACTTATCTCCAAGTGTGGGGGTAAGGTAGAGAAATGTGAAGTTTGTGCTCAAACGAAGATCACAAGGAAACCCTTTCCTCGGGTTAATCGAAGTACAGATCTTCTAGAGTTGGTACACTCAGATATCTGTGACTTCAAACAGTTCTCTACAAAGGTCGGGATGAAGTATTTCATAACCTTCATCGACGAATTCTCAAAGTATGCGTTCGTCTACTTGCTGAAGGCTAAAGACGAAGCATTCAAGAAGTTCAAGGAGTTCAGAGCCGAAGCTGAGCGGCAGACTGGACAACAACTCAAAAGGATAAGAAGTGATCGAGGTGGGGAGTACAGGTCTCATGAATTCGCATCGTTCTGTAAGGAACATGGAATTGTCAATGAGACTACGGCTCCGTACTCTCCTCAATCAAACGGAGTAGCTGAGAGGAAGAATAGGACGTTGACAGAAATGATAAATTCAATGTTGTTGACTGCTGGCCTTCCTAAGTGCTACTGGGGAGAAGCTGCATTGACGGCCACTTATATTCTTAATAGAGTGCCTCATGCAACTTCAGACGTTACTCCTCATGAACTCTGGTTCAAGGTCAGACCTAACTTGAATGTCATTCGAGTGTGGGGGTGTCTGGCATATGTCAAGCTTCCAGATCTGAAGATTCAGAAGCTTGGGACAAGGACTACAAAGACGATCTTCTTGGGGTATTCCGAGAAGAGTGATGCTCGGAGATTTCTTGATATTGAGTCAAATCATATCATTGAATCTCGCGATGCAGAATATTTTGAAGACAAGTTTGCAAGGCACAAGAATATTGTTCTTCCGGATGTTCCGGAGAATAATGAGGGTGCACAAGAGACTGAAGTCTTCAATGAAGATGTGGTCCAAGAAGATGTTGTTGTTAAAACAACGGTTGAACCAGAACAAGCTGAGCCGTCAGCTAAGCGTATGAGGAGGCCGAAGGACTTCGGAAGTGACTTTGTCACCTATCATGTGGAAGCAGATCCGCTTACCTATGATGAGGTGATGAAGACCAGAGACGCAGTTTTCTGGAAGGAGGCGATTGACAATGAGATTGATTCCATCACCTCAAATAACACTTGGGTGTTGGTTGATCTTCCTGAAAGAGCGAAACCCATCGGATGCAAATGGATCTTCAAGAAGAAGATGAAAACAGATGGAACTATTGACAAGTTCAAGGCTAGGTTGGTAGCCAAGGGGTTTTCTCAGAAGCAGGGGATTGACTACTTTGACACATATGCTCCAGTAGCCCGGATGACCACCATCAGAATGTTGATTGCTCTCGCAGCAATAAATAAGATGGTGATACATCAGATGGATGTGAATACGGCTTTTCTAAATGGCGAGCTGACCGAAGAGATTTACATGCAACAGCCAGAGGGATTTGTCATCAGAGGTCTTGAAGACAAAGTCTGCAAGTTGGTGAAATCCTTGTACGGGCTTAAACAGGCTCCCAAGATGTGGCATGAGAAATTTGACAAAGTTATAAGGTCAAATGGCTACATGGTCAGCGATACGGACAAGTGTGTTTACACGAAGTTCGCTGATGGAAGAGGTGTGATCGTTTGTCTGTACGTGGATGACATGCTTATCCTAGGTACGGATATTAGATGTGTCACGGAGACAAAGAAATTCATCTCAAGCAAGTTCAGTATGAAGGACTTGGGGGAAGCTGATGTGATCTTAGGGATCAAGATCATCCGGACAAATACTGGACTAGCGCTGTCACAGTCTCATTATATTGAGAAAATGATCACTCGTTATGGGTATCGGGATCGATACGCCGTACAGGTGTGATCTGAAGCTGAAGCCTAATTCAGGGGAAAGCGTCAGGCAGCTGGAGTATGCAAGCGTAATCGGGAGTTTGATGTATGCTACTACTGCCACAAGGCCTGACATAGCTTTCGCCGTGGGAATGTTGAGTCGTTTTACGAGCAATCCAGGTGTTGAACACTGGAAAGCTGTGGAACGGGTTATGAGATATCTCAAGAAGACTCAGACATATGTACTGTACTACAGCGGAGATCTGTCGGTAGTGGAAGGCTTCAGTGATGCCAGTTGGTGCTCAGAGGTGGAGAGAGAGAGGTCCACAGGTGGATACATTTTCACAATGGGTGGAGCTGCTATATCGTGGAAGTCGAAGAAGCAGACTATGCTCTCGCGGTCATCCATGGAATCTGAGTTCTTTGCACTTGATTCCGCAGCCGAGGAAGCAGAATGGCTTCGGGAGCTCATGTATGATCTTTCAGTGGTTGGGGCACAAATACCGGCGATACCGATATACTGCGACAACCAGGCGACTGCGGCGGTGGCATCAAATGACCTTTTCAACAGGAAGAAGAGGACTGTGCGGTTGAAGCACAGGGCAGTACACGATCTTATCAAGAGAGGTGTTATTGCAGTAATTGATGTTCGGAGTCAGGAGAACCTGGCGGATCCGTTCACCAAGGGCCTCAAGCGCCAGCTGGTCGATGACACAGCTTGTAAAATGGGCTTGAAGGCATTCTGATATTGTATTATTGTATTCCTACCATAAAGTTTTATGCTATTAGTTCAAAGATTTATCTACTAGGCATCTAGCTTTTGGTTCAAGGGAGGACCACTAATCGGAAGAATATCAGGAACGGTGGGTACATGTTCTATTGGGCATGGAGAGGTTACGGACCTATAACTACTGTTGTCTACTGTTGTTTTCTGCGAAAAACAGGTCCTGTGGGAGGTTGGCTTAAATGCCTTAATGAGTTCTCAGGCATTTGGAATGTCTGGTATGCTTTACAGGAAGCATGGTAGCACAGCACTACAAGGAGTGTGACTCCATGCTATGTGTGGCGGTGACTCCACCATGAGGTTCTCGAAGGAGGTAAAGCCTCGGCTATGTTAGCCAAGTCACAGCGGCGTAGCACCGCAAATAGGCAGTTGGCCTAATGCTGTATTTTAAATTAAAGAGGGATGTAGTCAGCACTACAAAGAGGAGGTGTTCCTCATGTTACGGGTGGCACGACACCACAATGAGGTAAACCCGGCTAGGGATAAAGCCTCGGCCTTGCAAGCCATGTCGTAGCGGCGTAACACCGCACAGAAGCGTAAGGCTTCATGCTGGGTAGTTTGGCACTACAAAGGGGCTAGACCTCATGCTACGGGTAGTATGACACTACGATGAGATTTCCGGTGATTCGGGGTAAGGTCCTCGGCTTAAGGCCATGTCATAGCGGCGTAGCACCGCAAAGGAAGCGTTGGACGCTTCATGCCATGTCTCTTTAATAAAGAACTCACCTATAGTGTATGGACAAAGAGATATCAGGCCGTCTCTTGAGGGTAAACTTGTAGACGCCCAATATTATACACTGAAACCAGGCTGGCACACGGCCTTAAATGTGCAGCCAGAAGCACATGTAACTACATTATGTCAGTGGAAAGAATTTCAGCTATGATGCAGAATTCAAGGCTTAGTCCATTCTTGTATTATAGTTTGATTTTTGACTCACGTGGGAAGATTCAAGTCTTAAGTGGCATCTATCCTAAAAGCATAATGGACAGTTACTGTGGGGAACACTTGTACTCATATATATAGATATATGTGGGGGATTGTTGGGTTTTTAGCCTTTTGTTTTGGTTTTTAGTCCCACATCGGCTAGAAAGGAATGTGTATCTCCATCTATATGAGTCTTTGCTCTTTATGGAGATGCACATGTAGTGCACATGGGTGTGTGCCATGTGGGATTAATTATTAATGGTATAAAGGCTTAATCAACAATTAAGAAGCTGTAAGCTTTTTGCTCTTGGAAATATATTTCCATGGAGCTAAGCTCCGTAGGAGCTTAGCGACTCGGACTCGGACTCGGACTCGGACTCGGACTCGGACTCGGACTCGGACTCGGGCTCGGGCTCGGACTCGGGCTCAAGGGCTCATGAGGCGTAATGTGGCGTTTTGTTGGCGCACTTTGCACTTAGCACGTCAGCATCGTCGCTAGGCGCATAGTGCGCTTAAGTTGCGCTCGTTGCGCGAGCCACTTGTGCGACCACGTTGCGCGGCCCGTTACGCGAGCCCAGTTACGCTGGCCCAGTACGCGCAGTATGCGCAGCGTACGCAGCGTGCGTAGAGTGCACAGTGTGCGCAGCGTACGCAGTGTGCGTAGAGTGCGTAGTGTGCGTATGGCTGGCTGCATATTAGAGCGGGAACGGTTGCAGCAGTTGCTGCACATTCAGGAGTGGTTCAGCCACTACCCTGAAGTTCAGGCAACTTTTTGGCAACCACCCCGTGGGCTATATATGCAGGTTCTCTCCTCTCTCTCAGTGTTGGAGAAATCAGAATTCCAGGGAGAAAAACTCTAAGTGTTCTTTAACACAACAGAGTAGTGAGCGTGTTTTTTAACACAAACACTAGTACTTTTTAGTACGCGTGGGTTCTGTTACTTCATACTGAGAGAGAAGAGTAGAGCCATTGCCAGAGGAGTTCGCCGTCTTCCGAGGAGTCAGAAGAGCAGGAGTGTTCCAAGGTTTTCCGTCAACCTTGCTGGTTCCTGGAAGCTGTTCGCAGAGGGCGAATAAAGCTTTGAGCAACGGTGATCATTCACCCCAGCAATTCCATCTCTCGCCTGTCACCCTTCTGTTGCCTTTAGCAGTTCTGTCAGTATCTTCTTTTAGAAGGCACTACTGCCAGTTTGCTACGATCACGAAAATCTTTTTAGATTATTCGTGAATTACGATATCTTTTTAGATCTCATAATTTGCAGAATCCTTCTGGATCTCTGTTTCAAAACCTTCTTTAAGGAATTGCATTTGAAACATTGTCTTTACAACTGTTTCAGTTTCTGTATTTTCCATCGAAAAGCGTGCCCCGGCGTTCCCTGCAATAACAGAAAGTTTATGTCTTTGCCTCCATGACTGTAGCTTAGAAAGTTTATGTCTTTGCCTCCAGAGCTAAATAGATCTAAGCTATAGTCATGGAGGGTGCCACAAAATTGCAGGTACTCCTAGTTTGCTAACCTTGAAAATCCAACATAATGTTTGTCTCTTACTCTCTTAAGTATCTATTGTCATATTTTACCTATATTCTTTAACATGCATGCACTATGTTTTCAGCCTCGTACCAGTGGACTAGCAGCAGTTAGCAAATCATTGCATGAAAATGTTCAGATTAATGATTTGCGGATTGGGGTGTACATATTGTTAGTCCCGGGGCTTGATCAAAGATGGTAAAACAGATGCAACAGAGATCTACGATGATATAAAAACCAAATAACCCGATTACAATATGGAGGAGGGAAATAGAAAAGAGAAGATCTCTCGTTCTTCCTTGCAAACGTGTTGCAATTGGGACAGAACGAATTACAGTAATCTAGAGAGAGATGAAAAGAAGAACAATGCTGGGGTGTCAAAATACCGTTGCTCAAAGCAAGATTCGCCCTACACGATCTGCTTCCAGGAACCAGCAAGTTTGAAGAACTTGTGGAACGCTCGAAGTCACCTCTGTTCTGACTCCTCGGATGGACTTGCAATAGCGGCATCAGCTCTCTCTCTCTCTTTCTCCTTTTCTGACTTATACTTTCGTAGTTGTCACAAAGGAGGCCAGAAGAGAGTATATATAGAGAGAGGGTGGAAACCCTAGCCGCCTCTTCAGTTATGGAAAGATTGAATCAAATCCCACAAAGATAGCAACGAGATTAATTTAAATCCCACAAAGATAGCAACAAAATTAATTTAAATTCCACAAATATAGGATCTGAATTAATCGCATTGAATCAGTCTTTCCATAACTGACTTGTAGTCTGCACAGTCAGCGGAACCCTCTATGCGGCAGCAGCAGCCTGGCCGCATGAGCCTCATGGCCGCATGGACCACATGAGCCGCATGGGCCGCATGAGTCGCATGGACCGCATGGACCGCATGAGCCGCATGACCGCATGGCCGCATGAGCCTCATGGCCGCATGGCCGCATAGCCTCATGAGCCGCATGGCAGCATATGAGCCGCATGCCGCATAAGACCGCATGGCCGCATGAGCCGCATGAGCCTCATGGCCGCATGCAAAGTGCGCCAACAAAATGCCACATTACGCCTCATGAGCCCGAGTCCGAGTCCGAGTCCGAGTCGCTAAGCCCCGTTGGGGCTTAGCTCCAAATGGAATTAATCCAAGAGAATGACAAAAGCATTAATGCTTAATCCTTGGAGCCTTATTCTTACCTCCTAGTAAAATCACCCACATGTTTCTCTCCTTAGGGTCACCACCCTATGTGCATCTCTCAACAACATAACCAAGTATATATGTTGAGATAACTCATGGTGCATTTCGATGTGGGACTAAAATTTTATAAGGCATGTTGAGAGCAAGCTCTCTCCATGTAAAAAAAAGCACCAACAATCTCCCACATATCACAACATATATATGTGTCCAGGGTTGAGCATTCCCCACAGTAACTGTCCATTTCGCATTAGGATAGATGTCGCTGACGACTTGAATCTTCCCGTATGGGTTAAATAACAATTTGATACAAGAATGGACTATGCCTTGAATTCTGCACCACAATTGTAATTCTTCCCACTCACAAAGTATAGTTACGTGTGCTTCTGGCTGCACATTAAAGGCCCTGTGCCAGCCTGATTTTAGTGTATAATTTTGGGCGTCTACAAGTTTACCCTCAAGAGACGGCCTGATATCTCTTTCCATACACTATAGGTGAGTTCTTTATTAAAGAGATATGGCATGAAGCCTTGCGCTTCCTTGCGGTGCTACGCCGCTATAACATGGCCTGAAGCCGAGGCATTACCCCTATCTGGGAACCTCATTGTAGTGTCATACTACTGTAGCATGAGGTCTCAGCCTCTTTGTAGTGCCAATCTACTCAGTATGAAGCCTAAGGCTTTCTTGCGGTGTTACCCCGCAACGACATGACTTGCAATGCCGAGGCTTTACCCCTACCTGGGTACCTCATCGTGGTGTCGTGCCACTGTAACATGGGGCCATCCTCCCCTTTGTAGTGTTGTCTATAACTCTTTAATTATGTCTTACAGCATTAGGCTACCTGCCTATTTGCGGTGCTACGCCGCTATGACTTGGCTTGCAAAGCCGAGGCATTACCCCTACCTGGGAACCTCATGGTGGAGTCACCCTACTGTAGCATGGAGTTTCACTCCTTGTAGTGCTGCTCTACCGTGCTTTCTGTAAAGCACACCAGGCATTCACTCTGCTTGAGAACTCATTAAGGCGTTTAAGCCAACCTTCCACAGGGTCTGTTTTTCCGCAGAAAAATACACAGTAGACAACAGTGGTTATGGGTCTGTATCCCTTCCATGTTCCAGAGAACAAGTACCCACTGTTACCTGATAGTTTCCCAGTCAGTGATCCTCCTTTGAACCAAAAGTTAGATGCCTAGTAGATTTCTCTTTGAACTAATAGCATAAAACTTTATGGTAGGATTACAAAGACACTATCAGAATGCCTTCAAGCCCATTTTACAAGCTGTGTCATCGACCAACTGGCGCTTGAGGCCCTTTGTGAACGGATCTGCCAGGTTCTCCTGACTCCGAACATCAACCACTGCAATTACACCTCTTTTGATAAGATCGTGTACTGCCCTGTGCTTCAACCGTACAGTCCTCTTCTTTCCGTTGAAGAGGTCATTTGATGCCACCGCCGCAGTCGCCTAGTTGTCACAGTATATCGGTATCGCCGATATCTAAGCCCCAACCACTGGAAGATCATATATGAGCTCCCGAAGCCATTCTGCTTCATCTGCTGCAGTTTCAAGTGCATAGAATTCAGATTCCATGGAGGAACGAGAGAGTATAGTCTTCTTCTTCGACTTCCACGATATAGCAGCTCCACCCAAGGAAAAGACATATCCACCTGTGGATCTCTCGCTTTCCACCTCTGAACACCAGCTAGCATCACTAAAGCCTTCCACAACTGTCGGATACCCGTTGTAGTGCAGTGCGTATGTCTGAGTCTTCTTGAGATATCTCATCACCCGCTTCACAGCTTTCCAGTGCTCAACCCCTGGGTTGCTTGTGAACTGACTCAGCATTCCCACGGCGAAAGCTATGTCAGGCCTTGTGGCATTGGTTGCGTACATCAAGCTTCCGATAATGCTAGAATATTCCAGCTGCCTGACGCTTTCCCTCGAGTTTAGCTTCAGCTTCTGATCACACCTGTATGGCGTATCGATCCCTGTAAGATCCTTATACCCATAGAGTGTGAGCATCTTCTCAATGTAGTGAGATTGTAACAGCGCTACTCCAGTGTCTGTCCGAATGATCTTTATGCCCAAGATGACATCTGCATCCCCCAAGTCCTTCATACTGAACTTGGTTGAGAGGAACTTCTTTGTCTCTGTGACACAGTCTATATCCGTACCTAGGATTAGCATGTCATCTACGTACAGACAAACGATGACTCCTCTTCCATCAGCGAACTTTGTGTAAATACATTTGTCCGTCTCGCTGACTCTGTAGCCGTTTGACCTAATAACTTTGTCAAACTTCTCATGCCACATTTTGGGAGCTTGTTTCAAACCATACAATGATTTCACCAACTTGCAGACTTTGTCTTCAAGACCTTTGACGACAAATCCATCTGGCTGTTGCATGTAAATCTCTTCGGTCAGCTCCCCATTCAGGAATGCTGTCTTTACATCCATCTGATGTATCACCAACTTATGAATAGCTGCTAGAGCGATTAACATTCTGATGGTGGTCATCCGAGCTACTGGAGCGTACGTGTCAAAGTAGTCTATCCCATGTTTCTGAGAAAATCCCTTGGCGACCAGCCTGGCCTTGAACTTGTCAATAGTTCCATCTGCCTTCATCTTCTTCTTAAAGATCCATTTACATTCGATGGGCTTTTCTCCTTCAGGTAGATCTACCAACACCCATGTGTTATTGGAGGTGATAGAGTCAAACTCGTCATTCACTGCCTCCTTCCAGAAGATAGCATCTCTGGTCTTCATCGCCTCATCATAGGTAAGCGGATCTGCTTCCACATGATAGGTGACAAAGTCATCTCCGAAGTCTTTTGGTCTCCTCGCTTGCTTAGCTGACGTCTCTGCGAGTTCTGGTACAAGAGTTGTTTCATCAACAACAGCTTCTTCTTGGACTACTGGCTCGTATGATATTTCAGTCTCATTTGCACCTACATCATTTTCTGGAATGTCCGAAAGAATAATGTTTTTGTCTTTTGCAAACTTGTCTTCAAAGTATTCAGCATCGCGAGATTCGATGATATGATTTGACTCAATATCAAGAAATCTCCGAGCATCACTCTTCTCGACATACCCCAAGAAGATCGCCTTCGTAGTCCTTGTCCCCAGCTTCTGAATCTTCAGATCTGGAAGCTTCACATACGCCAGATACCCCCACACTCGAATGACATTCAAGTTAGGTCTGACTTTGAAAGAGTTCATGAGGAGTTACGTCCGAAGTTGCATATGGCACTCTATTCAGAATAAAAGTGGCCGTTAATACAGCTTCTTCCCAGTAGCATTTTGGAAGGCCTGCGGTGAGCAGCATAGAATTCATCATTTCTGTTAATGTCCGGTTCTTCCTTTCTGCTACTCCGTTGGATTGAGGAGAATATGGAGCAGTAGTTTCGCATATGATTCCATGTTCTTTGCAGAACGATGCGAATTCATGAGACCTGTACTCCCCACCTCGATCACTTCTTAACCTCTTGAGTTGTTGTCCAGTCTGCCGTTCAGCTTCGACCCTGAACTCTCTGAACTTCTCGAAGGCTTCGTTTTTAGACTTGAGCAAGTAGACGAACGCGTATTTTGAGAAGTCGTCGATGAAGGTTATAAAATACTTTATCCCGGCCTTCGTGGAGAAATGTTTGAAGTCACAGATATCGGAGTGCACCAACTCCAGAAGATCTGTGCTTCGATTGACCCGATGAAAGGGTTTTCTTGTGATCTTCATCTGAGCACACACTTCACACTTCTCCACCTTACCCCCACATTTGGAGATAAGTCCTAGACTAGACATTTTGTTAATTCTTTTACAATGAACATGTCCTAGTCTATTATGCCATAACTCAAGAGAATAATCAGAAAATGCAACTACATTAATGTCATCAAACTGGTTGACAAGCTAAATTTTAAACATTCCTTCGGTTTGATAAGACTTCCCGAAGTATGTTCCCTTCTTAGACATCACCATCTGACCAGCATTGATGTCCATCCTCAAGCCTGCGTTGCAGAGTAGGCTCCCAAAGATCAGGTTCTTGGCAATCGCAGGAACATGCTTCACACCTTGAAGCATCAGAGTGTTCCCAGAAGTGAGTTTTAGTTCCATGGTCCCGATCCCCAGAACTTCAGCTTGGGCCTGGTTCGCCATGACAACCTTCTCAGATATCGGCTGGTACGTGACGAACCATTCCTTGCCAGAACAGAAATGGCAAGTCGCACCAGTATCTATCCACCAGTCAGAGTCAACCCCCACAGTTGTGACCTGTGCGATCATAGCAACAAAGTTAGAAACTAATGAAACCTTATTAGGCTCACCTTTCTCTGATTGTTTAGGCTTAGATCTGCATTCACTCTTGTAGTGGTCTTTCTTGCCACAATTGTAACAAGTCACGTGGGACTTAGTCTTCTGTTGCTTGAATGAAGGACCCTTCACTTTTAGATTAGTGAAGTCCTTCTTCTTAGGATAAGAAGCCGCCTGCTTCCCCTTGGGATCTCTCGTCTGCACTAGATTGGCTTTAGCCAACTGTTTGGACAAAGTGTCCACCTTCTGTTGGGAACGCATCTCGTCCTCAACATGGATCTCTTGAATTAGATCTCCCAAGCTAATGTCTAGCTTCTTTATGTACATCCTTGCATAGAAGGTACTCCATCCAGCAGGAAGTTTTGAGACGATCCCTCCAACGACAAACTTGTCGGGAAGGGGCATCTCTTCGTCTTCCAGTTTCTGACGTAGCTTCAGAAATTCCTTCACCTGTGGCAACATGGACTTCTCGTCCTCGAAGAGCAATTTGTGATATTTTTCAACCACAAACATTTTGCTTATGTTCTTGTCTTCTTCATACAGTTTTTCCACAGACTCCCATATGTCTCTGGCAAGTTCCTTCTTCGAGTAGGATTCTGCCAGGGAGTCCTCCATAGCATTCAGGATGAGAAGCCTGCAGATGCTATTTTTCCTTCTCCATTTGGCCTGGAGTTTGGTAGCCGTATTGATTGCGGCAGTAGATCCAGTGTCTGGAACAGAGGGTTCTTCCTCCAACAGAACATGATCAACGTCCTTTAGTTGAAGAGTTAGATAAACCTTCCTCTTCCAGACTTGATAATGCTCTACATCGAACTTTTCCAACTTGCAATAGTCCGATTGGACGAGCGAAGCATTAATGTTTTCTATCTGTAAGGATCTTTCTTTGAGATTGTTAGTCCCGGGGCTTGATCAAAGATGGTAAAACAGATGCAACAGAGATCTACGATGATATAAAAACCAAATAACCCGATTACAATATGGAGGAGGGAAATAGAAAAGAGAAGATCTCTCGTTCTTCCTTGCAAACGTGTTGCAATTGGGATAGAACGAGTTTCAGTAATCTAGAGAGAGATGAGAAGAAGAACAATGCTGGGGTGTCAAAACACCGTTGCTCAAAACAAGATTCGCCCCACACGATCTGCTTCCAGGAACCAGCAAGTTTGAAGAACTTGTGGAACGCTCGAAGTCACCTCTGTTCTGACTCCTCGGATGGACTTGCAATGGCGGCATCAGCTCTCTCTCTTTCTCCTTTTCTGACTTATATTTTCGTAGTTGTCACAAAGGAGGCCAGAAGAGAGTATATATATGTAGAAGCATGGAATTTCACAACCAGAAAGCCCATGCGCCAGAAACTACATGCGCCAGAGCTCAGACAAATACTTCACAGCAAAGACAATGAGTATGGACATTTGAAAAAGGACTTTTTATTTATATACAAAAGTCTATTACATGTCTAGAAAAGGTTGTACAAAGGAGAATTTCTACAAAGGAAAGATCCTAAGTCTACAGCCAGCGGCCACCATGCGCCTCCAGATAGGCGCAGCAGTCACCATGCGCCGCCAGTTAGGCACAGCAGACACCATGCGCCTCCAACCAGGTGCATCCCACCATCTCTTCAGCAGCTCAGTTATGTGCATCCAGCTCAGTTATGTGCATCCCTTCAGCAGCCCAGTTATGTGCCGCTCTTCCAGCCAGGCTCACCTGATAAGTGCTTCGCCAAACCCTCTGGCTGGAACCAAGGAAGAGAAGAGCACCACAAATCTGTGGCCAGTGGAGGCTTCGAAAGAGCCTGCAAAGACCAAGGAAGACCGTGATCGAAACCGCGGCAAAAGGAGCAGCTTTCAACACAACCAAAGTGAGCAACACCCACTTTGAAGGAAGAAAGAGCCTAGCACCGCAATTCCGATCTGCGGCTCTTCCGGAATAACGGAGACGAGGCCCGAGTATCCTTATCTTTGGATGCAACAGGCACCTTCCGCCTGCCTCAGAAGCCCTCGACTCCGTCTTTTGGATGTAACAGTCACCTTCAAGTGCATCGAAGACAACATGGCGTCTCATCTTCACCCTCGGGAGCACTTCGTCAACAGAATACACCCGAATACCCAAGTTCATGTTGGAAGTACGTGAGGGAACGAGAAACAAAACTTCTCTCCATGCCACTATTTATAGGCCGGGCAGATCAAACCCACGCGCCAAGTGGATGGCTCTCCGAATTCCGTACAATGAATTTGCATTAAATGGATGAACCGGACGCCTCGAATTCAGCCAAACGGCTATTTATAGCACTCAAGGAGCGAGACAGCCGCATCATTAAAAGACATGTCGGATGCGCCAGCCCGACAGCGCATCACACGGACGCGTCCTTCGGCATCAGGCGCATCACACAAACGCGCCCTTAAGTACCAGGCATATCGCAGAGGATGCACCCCCACACATCCCCATACCGAGTGGGACGCCAACCAACGCGCCCACTCAGCAGTCCATCGAACGTCACCAACATTAAATGCTGAACTGACAGAGTTGGCAGCACGCTTCCCAAAGTCTGAACAGTCGACAGCTTTTTCAGAAAACGAAGCGTCGGCAACGTCAGCATCATCATGACTTTATTTCGACGGCTACTGCCACGTGGCCATTCAACCATCCGCATGCGCCCCTGCAGCCATGCGTCCTAATCCGCATGCACCTCAAAAGCCATGCGCCCCAGACTGCTCTCTGATCCCAAAAGACAGAAGGAAAGTCGCCTGCATGCGCCTCAAAAGCCATGCGCCCCAAATGGTTTGTAACTCCTAAAGGTTATGAGCCGCAGCCTCCTCCTGCGTCCAATCCAAGGCGCAGCTCACCAGATCACTCCTTTCCACCAAATCCGAGATCTTCGAGCCATGAGTCGACGACACGTGTCCTTTGACTCAACTCGTCCAAGATTTCAGCAACAGAAAGATCTTCTCCTCTGCTACGTGCCGGCTCACAACAGCAGCATGAAGAATTCAACCTCCCAATCAGGGCGCATCGTCCATGCGCCTCCATCAGCAACCTCCACGTGGCGTCCCTACACATCGGCGCATCCTACATGCGTGCATGAGCAGCCAGCCTGCAAAACTATAAATAGAGGGATCATTTCCTTCCCATACACACACAGAATCCGCAAGGAACATACAAAGAATTACCAGAGAGGCAGATACAGACACTCAACGTCTTCCTCCTCTCAGCAAGCTCCAGCACCCAGAGCAATCTACACCTTCAGAGAACCGATAACCGCCGTCAGCCCGTCAACGGAGTCAACGCATTACCACTCGCTCCATTGGCACAAGGAACCCAGCTTAAACAAAAGTGTACTCCTAGGACTACATCTAAGTCCTATATTGTAACACTGTTCTGTTTGTATTAAAGTTTTCAATCAAATAATTTTAAGGGCAAACAAGCTGGCGACTCTGCTGGGGACCTCTTTCTCCTCTTCTGAGAAAGTCGTGTCACAGGCCGACGACGTGAAGGTGGGCTTCTCCCACAAAACGCTGGTCGTGCGCCTCAATCAACAGGAGTACGAGGAGTTCATTTCTGAAGGAAGTGCGAGTCCTTCGAAGCGGCTGTCGAAGCCGAAGAAGACCCGCACGGCCTGGATGCGCAAGGTCGACGCCTCGGGCACCACCACTGAAGGGTTTGCACCAATCCAGCCTTCCCTTCCTGCTGACGTTCTCAGCAACCAAGGTGCGCCCGCTGATGCAGCGCATCTCTCGGGGAAGCGTGCGGCCGACCACGTTCCCCAGCCATCTCCCTCTCAGGCGAGGAAGATGCGTCGACGGAGCAGGGGCGCAGCCAATGCCCCGCGCATCACCTCTGATGTGCCACAAAAAGCCTCTGTCTTTGACAGACTCACTCGCTATAATGGCGAGGAGAATTTGGATGCTGAGTACTATGCGCCCCAGCGGGCTAGTACGAAGAAATCCAAGGCGGCACGGGCCATGCGCCACAAACGTGCTATGCCAGCAGCAGGCCAGAGGCACGCTCTCACAATCACGCGCGCTGCCGATGGCAAGCTGTACAAGGTTGACTCAGGTGCTTCTGCACCAACAACGAGTCGACCTTCAAAGTCCTCATCTCACTTGGGCGCATCTACTGCGTGCACAACCAAGTCGAGTGAGGCAAATTCAGTGGTCTTGAACTCCCGCGCCTCCTCTGGTTGTGCGTTTGAGGTCCGTTCAAGTCACTTCAAATATTGTGGTTCCTCCACTACTGATCGTGATGCCTGCTTGGTATTAGATCAGGGGCGCAGCACTCACCTGACCACCCCGACGTTTGGCCTTGCCATACGTCTGAAGGGGGTGTGAAGGCAGCACTCTCCTCCAACGACCTGCGCAACGTGATCACTCACAAGCGCCGGTCAGGAGAGTTGACCAACAAGCACGATGCGCCTCTCACGGGGCATACTTGTGCGGTGGTCACCATCAACTGCTGTTGCAAGGCGGCAGTACCACCAAGGCAGTCAGTCTTCCAACGGCTGCAATCATCGACACCTCTCCGACGTCGCCCTGGGACGAAGGTGTCAGCAGAAGAGGAGCCAAAGGTTGCTTCATGCAACGTGATCTCCAACTCCTCATCAGTCCGGAAGACGACTGGCAATTCCTCGTCTTCATCCAAAAGCCAGCCGAGGAAAACCAAGGCAGCTGTCTCAACCTCTGGAGTGTTCGAAGGCACTCGGTCGAGGAAGAAGTTCTTGGAGGAAGCTGGGGGTAGTCAGACCCTTGTTGAGCCTCCTTCCGAAGGCGAAGATGTCCAAAGCACAGCTGCGGCGGATCTTCATCATCAAGGCGAAGTCGGCCTCCCTGAAGCCCCTCAAAATGAGGATGTCCTCCAGGAAGCCGGGGGTAGTTCTGGAAACGAAGAGGCCCTTCAAGACGGAGCTGAGGGCAATCAGGCCCTTGCAAATGCGCCTGTCGAAGATAAACTCCAGAATGTGGCTGGGTGTAGCCACACACCAGGAGAGGCGACTCCCCCGCATGAGAGTGAGGCCGGGAGCAAAGCCTCAACTGATCCATCCACTTCCGGCCGTGTCATGACAGTATACATGACTGGGGGTGATTCCGAGACTGATGTGCCGCCGCAGGACATAGTCCAGCGCATAGACTCATTAGAAGGAGGACTCAAAACCCTCTCTGCCTCTATGCAAGCACTAACTCAAGCAGTGTTTGAGATGCGGTCGGCCTTGATCAGGACACCTTCAACTGGTCCCGACCCAGGAGCCAATGGGGAGTCGAGTATGCCCCTCCAACGGGCACCCTCAGACACAGAAGCACCCCGGACATCGGAGCCCTCAAACGCTCCACTCCAGATGGTACCTCCTTCCCCGACTCCTAGCTCCACGGAGGATGTGGTCGAAATGATCAAAGACTTACGGGAGCGCTTCGAGTCCAAGAACAGGCAAGAGGAGCGCCAGAAGATGGGCATTCCCCAGCCTTATCCCCTCGAGTGGAACAAGGTGGTTTATCCTCCAAAGTATAAACCACAAACACTCACGCCGTACGACGGGAAGGACTCTCTGCGACGGTACCTGACGTACTTCCAGTCACAGACAGGGCATCTTCCGAAGGAGGACGCGCTCCTCACCAGCATCTTTGTTGGGGCCCTAAAAGGGGTGGCGTATGACTGGTACTGCAGCCTCCCCGACAATTCCATATCGTCCTTCGATGACCTGACGCGCCTCTTCCTCGACCGCTTCTACGACGGCAGGAAGGACATGACTATGGCGTCTCTCATAGAGATACGCCAGAAGGAGAAGGAAACGGTTTGGGTGTTCATCGAACGCTTCCGTCAGGCCTGCTTCAGGCTACCTCCAGGCATGCCAGAATATGCGCTCCTCTCCTCTTGCAGCATAAACATGCTGCCTGCAGTAAAGCTCTGGCTCAATTCTACTCCCCCTCTCGACTGGAGCTCCATGATCATCGAAGCTGAAGCTGCAGAAAAGAAGGCGGCCAATGCACGTCTTCTGGGTGTCAGCTTCCCCGTCTTTGACGATAAGGGGAAAAGGTCCGCAGCCAACAACTTCGGACGAGAAGCAAAGGGGAAACAGGCATTGACTGTTAATGCCTCGAAAGGCGCATCTGTGCCTACTCAGAAGCCTCCACTGGCACCGAGACCCAAAGAGGTTTATTCATTCAATGATGACGACACCCTGCAACTTTTTGAGATACTGAAGCAGGGTGACAAGATCAAGCTACCGGACCCAAAGCGGCCCGATGAAGTCGGGAAAGTGGACAACCCGAGGTACTGTCACTACCATCGGTTTGTCGGACACCCGACCAAGGACTGCTATATCCTTAAAAATTACATCCAGCGCATGATCAATGCGGATGTAATCTCCATCGACTACGAAGAGAAGACGGTGTCAGCCAATCTGGTGTCACTTCAGTTCGGCACCTTGCCGCCGACTACCATACAAGATGGCGTCGTCCCCATCCCTAAGGCGACAATGGAGGTGGTAAACTTACCACCTACCCGTGACAATGCGAGTGGACTCATCCCACTCACCACATCTCGAGGAGAGGTCCTCTGGGTTCATCCCGACCTCGTCTTCGAGGTGACTCAACCGGAGGTGCGCTCTACCTCCAAATCAAAAGGCAGGAAGATCAAGTCTTGCCGCACAGTCTCTTCTTCAACGGAAGAGGCATTTCCAGTGCAGACGCGTGCACAACAGAATGCCCAGCCCGGCGAAGCTGCCGCCGAGGTGGTGCCTCCTGGCACCATCCCTGAGGAGGGCCCGTCTAAGCCCTCAACAGCCAATAAGCAGAAGCAAGTGGAGGCCCGTTTCGACAGACCTCTACGAAAGGAAAATGCTTCGGGGCTAGCCAAGCCTCACAACTTTGACATTCTGGCACAACTGGCTAGTACTCCTGCACGCTTGTCTTTGTTCGAGCTTCTGCGTCTTTCCAAAGACTCCCGAGAAGCTCTCTGCGAAGCTCTGAAGGATGCCGAATCCTTTCTCAGCCAGGTCAAGCAGCCTGAAGACCTCCCAACTACTTGTGCGCACTGTCATTGTGCGGATGAAGTTATCCCAAACATAACTTTCACCCAACAAGACATGTTGCTCAAACACCACCGACATAACCGGCCGCTGTATTACACTGGGTACATCGGTTCGGTCAAGGTGAGCCGAATTCAGATCGATCCGGGGTCTTCCCTCAGCATCATCCCGAAGGCGCTGCTATCAAAGCTGGGGATCCCAATGTACCGGCTGGCGCCCTCCAATACAACCATCAGTGGCTTTAACGCTAGCAAGAGCGAGCCAATGGGCAAGATCCGACTGAAGTGTCACATCGGCAGCCTCAAAACTGAGGTGACTTGTTATGTGGTATATGCCGAGGTCAACTACAACATCCTGCTCGGATGACCATGGCTACATGAGTACATGGTGGTACCCTCCACGCTCCACCAATGCATGAAATATGTATCCACCAACGGTGTCATCTGGACGGAGTTTACAGACATCGATCCTTTCAAAGGGATTGAAGCCTACTTCACCGATTTCGACTTGTACAAGCCACTTGACGAGGAGGAAGCCAACGATACTGATGATGAGGCAGAGACGACAACAGAGCCGGACATGGAGCCTGAGATGACTCCCGACGCTCCCTTGAAAATTCGATTGAAGGGAAAAACACCCCAGAAGGTGCCTCCAATGAGCATCAAGCTATCAGGGAAAGCACCGTCTCACGAAGCTCCTTTGAAGATACGCCTCAAGGGAAAGCCGTCGCAAACATCGGCTCCCCTTGTGGCAAAATTAAAGGGGAAGGCACCACTCACCGGAGGCGCAGCCGAGGCACCTCTCAAGGTGCGTCTTAAGGGCAAGCCGCCGCAGTCATCCAAGATGTCAGAGAGGGCTCATATAACCCTCTCAGACCCCAAAGTCAAAGCTGTGGTGGACTCTCCTGGTCCGACTCCAGTGCTTACAGACGAGGAGCTTGGCAAATATATCTCGGCTGATGTAGATGCACCCTCCTTAGACAATGTAATCCCACGGGATAAGATCTCGTATTTTATCAATAATAGAGTGTCTTTTAATTATTCTTGTCTTCCATACTGGAATGCCATATATACATTAGATAACGCTCTACGGTCGTTGCAAACACAAATAACGATCGTCCACCATAATCGAGTAGTCCCGTCTCAAGGAGTCTGTTTCATAACCCCTCCACGGAGCCGAGACGAAGGAACCATCATCTTGGGCAAAGTCGAGCGTCATCAAGACCTCCCGCCATTTGAGCCAGAACCTGATACCGACAGAGTACAAGTCTATCGGTACACGGATACGGCAAAGCACATTATCCAAAAGATGGGCTATGACCTAAAAAGCAACAAAGGCTTAAACTACGGCAAGGGTCGGCATCTCCCCATCCGGCTTTCGATACCTAAGAGAAAGCCGCAGGACTACTACAATCGGACTCGACGGGGCTTAGGCTATGTCACGCCGCCATCAACTCCAGAAAGTTCGGACGCAGAAGACATAGAACATTCCCACTCGTCTGAAGCATCGACTTGGGATACCGATACCAGTATCGGATCAGTTTTCAGGAATGTGATGTCAGTTAATATGACATCAGCGCAACCTCAGAAAGATAAAGGCGAAGACCAAGCGCCGGAATCATTCGAAGAGGAACCCTGGGCTCAACGCCTAGGAGAACAATATGAATCTCGTTTTGAGTTACGTGAACCTCCCACCGAAGACGAAGTCGAGCAGATCGACCTCGGGGATGGGTCTTCTTCCAAACCCATCTTTATCAGCAAAAGCCTAGAAGGAGAAGACCGAGAATCTTTAATCCGACTGGCTAAGGAGTATATCGACGTCTTCGCCTGGAGTTACGAAGACATGCCGGGACTCGATCCATAGATCGCGATGCATAGGTTGAACATCTTACCTGATGCCAAACCTATCAAACAACAACAGCGACGTTTCCGTTCGAACATCATGAATGCCATCGATCAGGAGGTGGACAAACTCTTGACCAGCGGCTTCATCCGTGAGGAACAACACCCGGATTGGGTAGCCAACGTCGTCCTGTCACCAAGAAGAATGGGAAGATACGAGTCTGTATCGACTTCAGGGATCTCAACTCTGCTTGCCCGAAGGACGAATTCTCGCTTCCAATTACCGATGTGATGATCGACAACACATGTGGCTTTGAACGCATGTCCTTCATGGACGGGTATTCAGGCTACAATCAAATCAAGATGTTCCCCGATGACGCAAAACACACGTCATTCAGGACTCCGAAGGGTGTTTTCTGCTACACAGTGACGCCCTTCGGCTTAAAAAACGCCGGTGCAACATACCAACGAGCTATGAGCACCATCTTCCGTCAACATCTTCGCAAGACAGTCGAATGCTATGTTGACGACATCGCAGTCAAGAGTCGCCTCAAAGGAGATCACCTACAGGACCTTGTTTGCCATTAAAATTGTTTGATTGAAACTTTAATACAAACAGAACAGTGTTACAATATAGGACTTAGATGTAGTCCTAGGAGTACACTTTTGTTTAAGCTGGGTCCTTAGTGCCAATGGAGCGAGTGGTAATGCGTTGACTCCGTTGACCGGCTGACGACGGTTATCGGTTCTCTGAAGGTGTTGATTGCTCTGGGTGCTGGAGCTTGCTGAGAGGAGGAAGACGTTGAGTGTCTGGATCTGCCTCTCTGGTGATTCTTTTTATGTTCAATGTGGATTCTCTGTGTGTGTGTGTGAAGGAGATGATCCTTCTATTTATAGTTTTGCAGGCTGGCTGCTCATGCGCGCATGTAGGATGCGCCGGTGTGGGGACGCCACATGGAGGTTGCTGATGGAGGCGCATGGATACTGCACCCTGATCGAGGGGGAGAACTCTTCATACTACTGTTGTGAGCCGGCACGTAGCAGAGGAGAAGATCTTTCCATTGCTGAAATCTTGGACGAGTTGAGTCAAAGGACACGTGTCATCGACCCATGGCTCGAAGATCTCGGATTTGGTAGAGAGGAGTGATCTGGTGGGCTGCGCCTTGGATTGGACGCAGGAGGAGGCTGCGGCTCATAACCTTTAGGAGTTACAAACCATTTGGGGCGCATGGCTTTTGAGGCGCATGCATACGACTTTCCTTCTGTCTTTCGAGATCAGAGAGCAGTCTGGGGCGCATGGCTTTTGAGGCACATGCTGATTTGGACGCATGGCTGCGGAGGCGCAAGCGGGTAGTTGAGTGGCTACGTGGCAGTAGCCGTCGAAATAAAGTCATGATGATGCTGACGTTGTCGACGCTTCGTTTTCTGAAAAAGCTGTCAACTGTTCAGACTTTGAGAAGCGTGCTGCCAACTCTGTCAGTTCAGCATTTAATGTTTGTGACGTTCGATGGACAGCTGAGTGGGCGCGTCGGTTGGCGTTCCACTCGGTATGGGGATGTGTGGGGGCGCATCCTCTGTAATACGCCGAGTACTATAGGGCGCGTCTGTGCGATGTGCCTGATGCCGAAGGGCGCGTCCGTGTGATGCGCTGTCTGGCTGGCGCATCGGACATGTCTTTTAATGATGCGGCTGTCTCGCTCCTCGAGTGCTATAAATAGCCGTTTGGCTGAATTCGAGGCGTCTGGTTCATCCATTTAATGCAAATTCATTGCACGGTATTCGGAGAGCCATCCACTTGGCGCGTGGGTTTGATCTGCCCGGCCTATAAATAGTGGCATGGAGAGAAGATTTGCTTCTCATTCCCTCACGTACTTCCAACATGAACTTGGATATACGGGTGCATTCTGTCGACGAAGTGCTCCCGAGGGTGAAGATGAGATGCTGTGTTGTCTTCGATGCACTTGAAGGTGACTGTTACATCCAAAAGACGGAGTCGAGGGCTTCTGAGGCAGGCGGAAGGTGCCTGTTACATCCAAAGATAGGGATGCTCGAGCCTCGTCTCCGTTATTCCGGAAGAGCCGTAGATCGGAATGGCGGTGCTAGGCTCTTTCTTCCTTCAAAGTAGGGTTTGCCCACTTTGGTTATGTTGAAAGCTGTTCCTTTAGCCGCGGTTTCGATCATGGTCTTCCTTGGGCTTTGGAGGCTCTTTCGAAGCCTCCCCTAGCCACAGCATTGGCGGTGCTCTTCTCTTCCTTGGTTCCAGCCAGAGGGTTAAATGCTTTGTTTGGCGAAGCATTTATCAGGTGAGCCTGGCTGGAAGAGCGGCACATAACTGGGCTGCTGAAGGGATACACGTAATTGAGCTGTTGAAGAGATGGTGGGATGTGCCTGGTTGGAGGCGCATGATGTCTGCTGCGCCTGACTGGCGGTGCATGGTGGCTTCTGCGCCTATCTGGAGGCGCATGGTGACTGCTGCGCCTATCTGGAAGCGCATGGTAGCCGCTGGCTGTAGACTTAGGATTTTTCCTTAGAAATTCTCCTTTGTACAACCTCTTCTAGACATGTAATAGACATTTGTATATGAATAAAAAGTCCTCTTTCGAATGTCTATATTCATCGACTTTGATGTGAGGTTCTTCGTCTGAGCTCTGGCGCATGTAGTGTCTGGCGTATGGGCTTTCTGGTTGTGAAATTCCATGCTTCTACAAGACCCCCTTCAAAGTTTTCAAAACTTTCGAATAAGTTTTGGAATACTTTGAATAAGAAGCATGGAGGTTAGGGCGCGTGATTTTTGGGCGCATGCCTGTTCGGGCGCATGCTCATCTCAGTTAATGATGATGACGCCTCGGTAATCGAAAAGATTAATGATGATCTTTTGGTTGTGTTTGCTGTTATCCTTGCACAGAACCCGAAGCGACGGCTGAGATTGCACGTCATCGGTTCACGCGTGCGACCAAGCCCTATAAATAGATGAGAGTTGGAGAGAGAGAGAGTTCTTCCTCTCTGTTCCTCTGCTTCTTTAGAGTTCCTTCTTCAAAAACCTTAACTCTTTCTTCTTCGAGAGAATGGCTCCCAAGACTCCTCGCGGTGCTGCCGACAAGGGGAAGGAGAAAGCGAAGGAGCCTGCGAAAGTTGTGGCGGCTGACGTTCCTCGTCGGCCTGTCGAAGTTCGGCCGGAGGTGGTTGGTAAGTCTCATTGTCCGTATGCCAACGCACATAGACCTTGAGTCTTTAATGATGTGCCGCGGTCTTTGCCCGCCGACGCGCATGGGTTTGACCCTGATGATGCGCCGGGGCTCTACTGCTGAAGCGCATGGGTTTAAACCCCGATGATGCGCCGAGGCTATACTGCTGACGCGCATGGGTTCAAACCCTGATGATGCACCGAGGCTACTCTTTCAGACACATTGTGTGCTCTCTTGTTGCTTCTAACATTTTTTTCTGATCTTTGCTAGTGTCAATGGCAATCCCGCTTTTGAGTAAAGTTTTTTTGGAGGCTGCCTTCAACCAAATGGGAGTAGAGCATGACGAGGAAGTGATAAACCCCGCTCTAGATGCTCTTATAATGGATCAGCCTCCCGAGAGAATGACCAAAATCCGTGAACAGCAGTATGGGTTCCTCAAACGGATGATGGAGCGTAGAGTTTTAAAATCCTCCACATCTGATAAAGTGACCTTCTTGAAGCCTGAGTTCCTATTTGGAGACCGTCTCACTTCTACTGACACGACAGTGTTGAAGGTCAAGGAGGACTGGTTCTTTACAGCGAATGGAGTGCATATGACTGTTAAGCAACTTGAACGTCAATGGCCTTTAACGTCCTTCTGTCGCCTTATTTCCAAGAGGAGGATGTCTTGGGATCTTACCCCTTCTCAGGGGGAGCGGTGACTGGCGTCATCCAAATTGATTCCACCTCCGACCAAAGGGATGCTTTGACCGTTGTACGATCTGGGTCTTCTTTCACCTGGCGGACTTTACGTCCTGGGAGCCTCTACAGTGATGTACCCATTGATACGCTTGCTTATAGTGCTTCGACTTTTACACATCGTATGTTTTTGATGGAACGCTCATACCCGAAAGGAGAGTTTCGGGTGAAGGGTTGGTGCCATTACGTCTCCAAATGGGATAGACTGACACTCTGGATTTTGTCGCGGTTTCGGACTGAGCTCCGAGAGATTGGGTTGACTGCCGCGATCCGTGCTACCCAGGCAGGTGTTGACCTCAATAGGCACATGTTCCTCGCACTCCTGGAGATGTTTGATATCCATACCGGGACCTTTTTTACTCCGGTAGGGGAGTTAGGGCTCGCACTTCATGAGATGTATGAGGTGTCGAAACTCCCTTGGGGATCGGAACCCTATGAAGAGTACTTTCCCACCAACGAGGAGTTTCAGGTCCTAGGGGACAGGGCTGAGGAGATGACGGCCGTCTTCAAGGAAGTGGCGAGTCATCATTACTATATGCAGAGAAGGGATAAAAACGGGACGCAGCCCCATGTGACCGCTTGGAGAGATTACGTCTTCAGGCAAGACAAAGAGGATTCTTCGCAGTTTTCTACTCCGCCGGCGCTCTCTCGTAGCGAAGTGCTGTCCGAAATGAGCAGGTTAGGGGAGAAGAACCCCCGAGGAAATGAAGACCAGCAGTCAGATGCACGTTCCTACAGCTGCTTCTGGCATCTTGCTTATCGAATGTCATCCAAGGCGGTGTTGGCGGCCTATCTGATGATATGGCTCCAGGATTGCGTGTTCGCGGGCGGATCCGGTGCCGTAGAGAGGGTGACCCGGAACTTAATCCTGTCAGCCGTAAAGTTGGTCTTCGGCCGGCGTTTGGCTCTTCTCCCCGCAATGGTATGTAACCTGCAGCGAGGTTTGCGAGAGTTTGCTGAAAATGTGATTCATGACAGAGGCAGAAACAATTGCTCTCTGCGATGTTAGCATCCAACGCAGCTCGCGTCTCCGTCGTCCTCTTCATAGACTGAGACAATTGCTCTACCGCAGCCTCAGTCTCAGCCACCTCGTGCTCCCAAATGCTCACAGTGGCCTGGTGGGAAGACTCGATCTCGGCAATCAACTTCCCCTTCTCCGCATCTATCAAGACGGAGAGGTCATTTCGTTGGATGCGCTGAAGTTCCGCGAGCCGCTCGTCTAGCTCGATCACCGAAGCCTCCAGAATCTCGGCCATATGGTCGTGGCCTTGGTGAACGCGGATCAGCTCAATACAAGGCATTGCCAAAGTTCTTGCCATCGCAAAGCTCCCGTTGGCATCCATCGCCGCAGTTACGCCCCTCTGCAGCATTTTGTACACTCCCTCGACGAGGAATTTCACATATTCGTCGGCGTCCGCCAGTACCTGCAGCATCATGGCAGGAGTTGGAGGAGCTGCTACAGTTAGCAGACCAGAAGAAGATCCGCCAACCTCAACCTGCGAGGCTTGAACCTCGGCATCAATAGGCTCTTCATCGACAGGGGCCAGACTGCTAGCCCGAGGAGCTGAAGGAAGAGAGGGAGCCGGCACATGTGTCGAGATAGTACCCCAAGTAGAAGGAGCAACAGAGGGTTCCACACCCTTACCCTTCTCAAGCCCGGAGGAACCATCGACGTCAACGGCCACCTCTTCTACCCCCAACGTCCTATCAGCGTCAAGAACCTCCCCTGGCAGAACGGGGAGATCAACACTCATCTCCTGGCCGGCCCCGGGAGACAAGACCGGCAGAAGAGTCTCATCCTTCTCAAGTCCCTCTACAGGGACAGAATCTGTCGCTACCTCCTGATCGGTAGCCATCTCAACTTCCACGGTTGGAGCCGGGGTAGGACTTGGCAATGATACAGCCGACCTCCCCTCATCATGACAAGGAGGGGAATCAACCCTCTCCTCTGTCTCAACTACTTCTGTTGCCCCCGCAACAGGCTCTTGCAGCTCTGGAGCAACGTCATCGGAAGACGACGAACTCCATTCCTCTTCACCGCCAGGAAGCTGCGCGCTTGCTAAACCTTCGGCATTTGAAGCCTCCGTTGTGGCCTTCGCCATCTCGGAAGCTGCTGCACCCTCAGTTTCCCTCCTGACATAATCCGGGGATACCGAAATCTCCACGACGATAGCATCCTCCGGATCTTCCTCCATGGGAGACATCATAGTCGGCGGGATACGCACTCCAGACGAGCCCGCCATCTCTTCTCGCCTATTTTCGCCCGACTTTGGAGTACGAGATTTTTTTTTAGCGGTTCCTACAAAAGAAGGTGAAGCCTCGGTTACATAAATGGTGCAACCAAAATCAGATTATGTAGGACATCCTCACCTCTGCGGACGCCGAATCCGATGACACCGTCGGTGACGATGCCTTTTTCTGCTTCTTCGGCACAGGAGATTCAGCCCCTGTGTCTGTACATCGTTTTGATCGATCGCCCGAGGGTTCTGCTTGAGATGCGGAAGGGGCACTCCGTTGACCCACCCTTGACAGACGATGCGATCGGGCCTTCACCGGTATGTCCCCGGTCACTGCCAACTGGGTGCCTGCGATAAGACTGGTCTCCCTGTCATAGCCGGAGGGCGCAGCGGCCATAACACAGTAAAATTTGGCGGCCGAGTAAAGAATGGGCGGCCGCGGATCTGGGACAGGCAACGTAAAACGAGCCCCGGTACATCCGGCATTATAGTAATGCCAAGCTCGTGCACCATCAAACAAACTTCCAACATACCCCAGAGTAATACTGGGGTTATCCAACATCATCTGGGCATAACCAAATTGCCGTGCAAAGCGGCTCGGCAAATACGGTTCCAGGTAGCATTGATTCCTGTTCCGATACACCAGATGGGATGGTCGGATACTTTACAACCAGCGGAATCCCCATTGAGGCAGAGTGGTGGTACCTTCGCCCGAATCCCTTAAATCTTCGTTGGCCTCAAAACCCAAGTAGATTGGACCAACTTTGGTAATCTCCCAACCCTGAAGACGGATAAAACCTTTCTACAAACAGGGACACCAGTGTGCGACCAGCTCCTCCGATGGAAACGGCGAAGGAGTGCATCTCCAGCCTTATAGTCTTCTTCCGAGCCTGGGCTCATCACACTGGGATGATGCAAAATTAACCATCCCATCAAATAGTGAAACGGCAGTTCGGCACGCGGGAAGTTATTGTTTCTGCCTCTGTCATGAATCACATTTCCAGCAAACTCTCGCAAACCTCGCTGCCGGTTACATACCATTGCTGGGAGAAGAGCCAAACGCCGGCCGAAGACCAACTTTACGGCTGGCAGAATTAAGTTCCGGATCACCCTCTCCACGACACCGGATCCGCCCGCGAACACGCAATCCCGGAGCCATATCATCAGGTAGGCCGCCAACACCGCCTTGGATGACATTCGATAAGCAAGATGCCAGAAGCAGCTGTAGGAACGCGCATCTGACTGCTGGTCTTCATTTCCTCGGGGGTTCTTCTCCCCTAACCTGCTCATTTCGGATAGCACTTCGCTACGAGAGAGCGTCGGCGGAGTAGAAAACTGCGAAGGATCCTCTTTGTCTTGTCTAAAGACGTAATCTCTCCAAACGGTCACATGGGGCTGCGTCCCGCTTTTATCCCTTCTCTGCATATAGTAATGATGACTCGCCACTTCCTTGAAAACGGCCGTCATCTCCTCAGCCCTGTCCCCCAGGACCTGAAGTTCCTCGTTGGTGGGAAAGTACTCTTCATAGGGTTCCGACCCCCAAGGGAGTTTTGACACCTCATACATCTCATGAAGTGCGAGCCCTAATTCCCCTACCGGAGTAAAAAAGGTCCCGGTATGGATATCAAACATCTCCAGGAGTGCGAGGAACATGTGCCTATTGAGGTCAACACCCGCCTGGGTAGCACGGATCGCGGCAGTCAACTCAATCTCTCGGCACTCAGTCTGAAACTGCGACAAGATCCAGAGTGTCAGTCTATCCCATTTGGAAACATAATGGCACCAACCCTCCACCCGAAAATCTCCTTTCGGGTATGAGCGTTCCATCAAAAACATACGATGTGTAAAAGTCGAAGCACTATAAGCAAACATATCAATGGGTACATCACTGTAGAGGCTCCCAGGACGTAGTGTTCGCCAGGTGAAAGAAGACCCAGACTGTACGATGGTCAAAGTATCCCTTTGGTCGGAGGTAGAATCAATTTGAATGACGCCAGTCACCGCTCCCCCCTGAGAGGGGGTAAGATCCCAAGACATCCTCCTATTGGAAACAAGGCGACAGAAGGACATCAAAGGCCATTGACGTTCAAGTTTATTAACAGTCATATGCACTCCATTCGCTGCAAAGAACCAGTCCTCCTTGACCTTCAACACCGTCGCCTCAGTAGAAGTGAGGCGGTCTCCGAATAGGAACTCAGGCTTCAAGAAGGTCATTTTATCAGACGTGGAAGATTTTAAAACTCCACGCTCCATCATCCGTTTGAGGAACCCATACTGTTGCTCACGAATTTGGGTCATTCTCTCGGAAGGCTGATCCAGTATAAGAACATCTTGAGCAGGGTTTACCACTTCCTCGTCATACTCTACTCCCATCTGGTTGAAGGCAGCCTCCAAGAACACTTCATTCAAAGGCGGGATTGCCATTGACACTAGCAAAGATCAGAAAATGTTAGAAGCAACAGGAGAGCACACAATATGTCTGAAAGAGGAGCTTCGGCGCATTATCTGGGTTTGAACCCATGCGCGTCAGCTATGCCTCGGCGCATCATCAGGGTTTGAACCCATGCGCGTCAGCAGTAGAGCCTCGGTGCATCATCAGGGTTTAAACCCATGCGCGTTGGCGGGCAAAGACCGCGGCACATCATCAAAGACTCAAGGTCTATGTGCGTTGGTGTACGGAAAATGAGACTTACCAACCACCTCCGGCCGAACTTCGACAGGCCGACGGGGAACGTCAGCCGTTACAACTTTCGTAGGCTCCTTCGCTTTCTCCTTCCCCTTGCCAGCACCGCCGCAAGGAGTCTTGGGAGCCATTCTCTCAAAGAAAAAAAGTTAGGGTTTTGAAGAAGAACTCTAAAGAAAGCAAAGGCACAGAGAAGAAGAACTCTCTCTCTCCAACCCCCACCTATTTATAGGGCTTGGTCGCACGCGTGAACCGATGACGAGGGATCCCAGCCGTCGCCTCGGGTTCTGTGAAGAGATAACAGCAAATACAACCAAAAGATCATCATTAATCTTTTCGGTTACCGAGGCACCATCATATGCATTAACTGAGAGGAGCATGCGCCCGAACAGGCATGCGCCCAACAATCATGCGCCCTAACCTCCATGCTTCTTATTCAAAGTATTCCAAAACTTATTCAAAAGTTTTGAAAACTTTGAAGGGGGTCTTGTAGAAGCATGGAATTTCACAACCAGAAAGCCCATGCGCCAGAGCTCAGACAAATACTTCACAGCAAAGACAATGAGTATGGACATTTGAAAGAGGACTTTTTATTTATATAAAAAAGTCTATTACATGTCTAGAAAAGGTTGTACAAAAGAGAATTTCTACAAAGGAAAGATCCTAAGTCTACAGCCAGCGGACACCATGCGCCTCCAGATAGGCACAGCAGTCACCATGCGCCGCCAATTAGGCACAGCAGTCACCATGCGCCTCCAACCAGGCGCATCCCACCATCTCTTCAGCAGCTCAGTTATGTGCATCCAGCTCAGTTATGTGCATCCCTTCAGCAGCCCAGTTATGTGCCGCTCTTCCAGCCAGGCTCACCTGATAAGTGCTTCGCCAAACCCTCTAGCTGGAACCAAGGAAGAGAAGAGCGCCACAAATCTGTGGCCAGGGGAGGCTTCGAAAGAGCCTCCAAAGACCAAGGAAGACCGTGATCAAAACTGTGGCAAAAGGAGCAGTTTTCAACACAACCAAAGTGAGCAACACCCACTTTGAAGGAAGAAAGAGCCTAGCACCGCAATTTCGATCTGCGGCTCTTCCAGAATAACGGAGACGAGGCCCGAGCATCCCTAACTTTGGATGCAACAGGCACCTTCCGCCTGCCTCAGAAGCCCTCGACTCCGTCTTTTGGATGTAACAGTCACCTTCAAGTGCATCGAAGACAACATGGCGTCTCATCTTCACCCTCGGGAGCACTTCGTCAACAGAATGCACCCGAATACCCAAGTTCATGTTGGAAGTACGTGAGGGAACGAGAAGCAAAACTTCTCTCCATGCCACTATTTATAGGACGGGCAGATCAAACCCACGCGCCAAGTGGATGGCTCTCCGAATTTCGTACAATGAATTTGCATTAAATGGATGAACCGGACGCCTCGAATTCAGCCAAACGGCTATTTATAGCACTCAAAGAGCGAGAAAGCCGCATCATTAAAAGATATGTCGGATGCGCCAGCCAGACAGCGCATCACACGGACACGCCCTTCGGCATCAGGCGCATCACACAGACGCGCCCTTCAGTACCAGGCGCATCGCAGAGGATGCACCCCCACACATCTCCATACCGAGTGGGACGCCAACCAACGTGCCCACTCAGCTGTCCATCGAACGTCACCAACATTAAATGCTGAACTGACAGAGTTGGTAGCACGCTTCCCAAAGTCTGAACAGTCGACAGCTTTTTCCGAAAATGAAGCGTCGGCAACGTCAGCATCATCATGACTTTATTTCGACGGCTACTGTCACGTGGCCATTCAACCATCCGCATGCGCCCCTGCAGCCATGCGTCCTAATCCGCATGCGCCTCAAAAGCCATGCGCCCCAGACTGCTCTCTGATCCCAAAAGACAGAAGGAAAGTCGCTTGCATGCGCCTCAAAAGCCATGCGCCCCAAATGGTTTGTAACTCCTAAAGGTTATGAGCCGCAGCCTCCTCCTGCGTCCAATCCAAGGCACAGCTCACCAGATCACTCCTTTTCACCAAATCCGAGATCTTCGAGCCATGAGTCGACGACACGTGTCCTTTGACTCAACTCGTCCAAGATTTCAGCAACAGAAAGATCTTCTCCTCTGCTACGTGCCGGCTCACAACAGCAGCATGAAGAATTCAACCCCCCAATCAGGGCGCATCGTCCATGCGCCTCCATCAGCAACCTCCACGTGGCGTCCCCACACATCGGCGCATCCTACATACGCGCATGAGCAACCAGCCTGCAAAACTATAAATAGAGGGATCATTTCCTTCCCATACACACACAGAATCCGCAAGGAACATACAAAGAATCACCAGAGAGGCAGATACAGACACTCAACGTCTTCCTCCTCTTAGCAAGCTTCAGCACCCAGAGCAATCTACACCTTCAGAGAACCGATAACCGTCGTCAGCCCGTCAACGGAGTCAACGCATTACCACTCGCTCCATTGGCACAAGGAACCCAGCTTAAACAAAAGTGTACTCCTAGGACTACATCTAAGTCCTATATTGTAACATTGTTCTGTTTGTATTAAAGTTTTCAATCAAACAATTTTAATGGTAAACAATATAGAGAGAGGGTGGAAACCCTAGCCGCCTCTTCAGTTATGGAAAGATTGAATCAAATCCCACAAAGATAGCAAGGAGATTAATTCAAATCCCATAAAGATAGCAACGAAATTAATTCAAATCCCACAAAGATAGGATCTGAATTAATCGCATTGAATCAGTCTTTCCATAACCGACTTGTAGTCTGCACAGTCAGCGGAACCCTCCATGCGGCAGCAGCAACCTGGCCGCATGAGCCTCATGGCCGCATGGACCACATGAGCCGCATGGGCCGTATCAGAGCTCTAGGTTCAATTTTCTCTGGACGCTCGCTTCATTACAATTCGAAAAAGTTGCCCACCACCACTTGATATCACTCTTGACTCTACTCGATGCCGCACTGGATGTTCCATACAATAAGTCTAATACAAATCATGAAATTTTGTCGCATGTGTTTTGTAAATTTTATGATGTTTGCTAAGAAAGTCGCGAAGGGTATATTGCATTGAACGCAACGAGCCGTAAAAATGTTAGTTGCTGCAAGCACAACAAATTGTAAGATACGATTTGAGATGTTGTTGCAATGTAATATGTTGAATGGGAAATAAAACGATGCACGAAGTGCAACGAGTTAATGGGAATATGCGTTAAAATGAAAGTGAGAAGTGATAAGCCAATACCGAATGTGTTAAACAGATTGCGCATTGACTTGGAAAGTCGAGAGTAAATCGTTGCACGAGGTACGGGAAATGTTGGAAATAATCGTTGCACGATGTGCAACGCGTATTGAAAGTAAAATCATTGCACGTGGTGCAAGCATATCAAATTAATCGTTGCACGAAGTGCAAAGGAAATTGGAAATAAAATGTCGGAAATAAATCGTAGTACGATGTGCAACGCGTATCGAAAGTAAAATTGTTGCACGGGGTGCGACGCTTGTCTAAATAAATTGTTGCACGAGATGCAACGTAAGGAAAGAATTGAATTCATAAATCGATAGAACGAATCGTTCGGTTGCACACCAAACTTATATTGGCAAACGAGAACATTGACCGAGCGTGTCGGATTTTGATAAAATCAAAGTTACGGTTGTGATCAAGCACGATCACTGCGAAAATCGTAAGTCGGAAGAGATAGTTGGTCTATACTAAGTATAGCGCGGGGGAAATGGCTTGATTTCGAGTGGTATACGCCATACCACGCAGGCGATGAATGACTCGATTTCGAGTGGTATATGGTATAACACTCGTGCGATGAATTGCATCGACGCGTTGTGAGAATTGCGGAGGGTTTGTCCGCAACGGACGGGGGAGTACTGAGACTCGATTGAAAATTTGTATGGCGATATGTTGATGCAAGTGTTCTTCGAAAATCGGTTGGGACGATAAGGCAAGACTTGTATCGATGAACGATACGTCGGACGAAAGTTATAAGTTGGTCGGACAACCGAGACTAGCGAAACGATTATGCCTTGACGCAATAATCGGATCGACGGGAAAGGAATACTCGAGCTTACAAATGAGTCGCACGACTTGCGATCTCGATCGAAATGTTGGGCGAGTCGAATTGAATCGCACGACTTGTAATTTCGATAAGAAATGTTAGGCGATGCCAATTGTAATCGAATCGCACGATGTGCAACTTCGGTGAAGAGTTGGTTGACGTGAGTAATCGTGCCTAAGAAATAGTTGGTTACGTTACGGCGACACTCATTTGAGTACGACTGAAAAACACGCGAAACTTATAGGGCGAGATTGTATAACTCGAGGGCACGGTGTTGGATAATCAGTAACTCGGTTACGCGATCAAAGTATAGAGGGATGTGGCGAATCGGAGAATGAGTGGATGCGTATGGAAAAGTTTGTTGCGAACTTGGATGTATGCGATGCGAGTTAAGTTGGCGTTGAAACGGATTCGAAGTCGACCCTCTTGCCATCGAAATTGATATGAACTATCAAGATCGATACGCAAGGAAACGTAAGCACGATATGAGAATACAAAATGGAGTGCGCCTTGCGCTATCAAAATTTTTTGTAAGTAACAATCGAGAATGAACGAACTTGGTTGATCGTAAATTTTTGTGATTGATCAAAGACGAGACTATAAGTCATCGACGATTGTTCGATGCGTATATCATCTCGTGTGTCGACCCGCGAATAAGATAGACTCGAATTTGATGCGAGTAGATGTTTCGTAAATTGCAGAATCATCGACGGCAGTGCATGACTTGACTCGGAGGATAGTTGCACATCAGTTGCGCCGATAGAAATGGTTTTGTCCGAAATTGGGTAGTCGCATAGAATCGTCGGAACGTGATTTGGCTCCGAAATAAGATATAGCAAGGTTCGTAGTAAACTGTCCTTCGGTGATGATCCACAGTTATCGAGCGTAGCTTCGGGGCAGTTGACCCTAGAAGACTTGATCGCCAAATCAAATTGAATGCTGCAGACCGTAAGATGACCCATGCGATATCGCATATGAGATTGCACCGATAACAAATATAACACGGTGCATGTTGACGATAAGTCTAGGCGATTGCGAGGAACGTGCTATGCATGAAAGGGAACGATAAGGGAATGACCTATAAGTCATGTCGTTAGATTCGGATTCACCTTGCAATTGAGCTTGCGTGAATCGAACTTGTATTCGATGTTGCGAGACGAATAAGTTAGGAATTTGGCTAGTGAATTTCTACTCGTTAGGAAATCGAATGTAAGACGCGTCGTTAAGACATTCGTGTCAAGGCGATCGTTGCCTTGAGCACCGTCACCTTGATGTAAACTTTCGTGTCGGATAGATTGTGGCCTTTGTGCAATGTCAATTTAAACTTGCGTCGGAAGAATCTAAGCACGGGGACAATGTGAGTAACCTAGCGGGCGTAGCCCTGAATGTTGATGCAATTGCAAGTCAACAAAGAAAATCGTATCGAGACAAGTTGCAAGCGAGACTTCGGAAATAGTTGGTAGCGACGTCGAACGCAAGGCGTTGCAGAGACTCGTTGTGATTGGATGCGCGACGGCTTGACGCGACGCATAGAGTTGGTAGTCCATATGAAACATACGAAATGAGAAAGGCGATTTTGAATCGCGTAGCGTTATGCAATAAAATTGCGAGAACAAGTACTATGGATAAGTCCGATCGAGGGTACGAGATGGCAAGCATAGGATTGAAATTTACCTATCAGCTTTGTTCCAATTTGCTACAACTGGACTTGGTCGAAATACATATATCTTCGGGACGCCTTGAATATAGGTACGGATCCAAATCGAGTTGTATCCAAATTCAAATCGAGCTGCAGGGATGACTTGAAATGTTAGTGAAAAGCTTGCGAGATATTATGAAATCGAACAACATTGGGGGGGATGAGATCGTGAAACGATCTATAAAACACTTATTCAGAGTGTTGGTTTTGGTTCGAGGACGAAACTTGTTTTGAGTGGTATATTCTGTAATGCCCCGCTCCGCACGGCGCATTACGCTGAAGCGTTGACTCAACGAGTCGCATTGACGCAAGTAAATGTATCGATGCAAAACGATACGAGAGTTAAGTTGTCCCGAGCAATGCATCAAACTAAGTTGATGCGAAGAGTTGCCTTGTCCCAAAAGAATGCATCGAGTTGAATCGATGCGAAGCGCTGCGTTGCCCCGAAGGATAAGTGCGTTGAATCGGCTCAAAGATTCTAAGAAATCGAATCGACCAAGGCGCAAGTCCGAATCGATGCAAGTATTGATTTTAGTTGGTTTCGTGTGCAGGTTATACTTTGACGGGAAAATATTAGAGGTCGATCTTTTGCAATATTTAGTAAGGGGTCCGCGAAATCAAATCGTCGCCTTGCGACGGGCCGAGACTTGGGCACGCTAAGGCAAATCGGACGTATAACTCAATGAAGCACGAAGTGCTCGAATGGCTAAGTCAGGAGAGTGGCCGTGCAACAAAGTTAGGGAATCGAGCCGCATCGACTCGGCGAAACGACAAAGGCGTATCGACTCAAGATGGGAGGATTGACTTCTTTTTACTCCTTCATTCGATATGTCAAATATATTATTGTATGCTAAGTTAACCTATCGACGCCACGGGCGTGGTCCGATCGGAGATAAATCATAGTGTGAGTCGAACACTAAGTTAGAACAATTGAAATGAAACGTGCATCAATATGCATGAGTCGCTATGGAACATTGGATATCGCTAAGGCAAGCGCATCGGTGCGCAAGCCGCAAGAATATGGGATAACTGTACTCGGCAAGTGCCTTAGCGCACGAACCATACCGTGCCTTTGCTGCACGAGTTAGACGGCTAGAACATGGAAAGACAATAGGCGAGCGCCCTAGCGCGCAAGCCCGGAACATTGAATGCTAAGTTATAGAACATGGAAATACGGTCAAAACGTGCCTACGTGCACGGGATAATAAAAAGATGGCTTCGTTGCGAGAATACAGTTGTGGCATGAATGTGGCAAAACTGTCGGCTATGACATGGTGCCTCGAAAGGTGTTCGAGACCTTCGGGTCGTTCGGTTGACGAGCATTGAGTTGAGGCACGATACCATTAAATCATTGAAACGAAGTACGAAATGTAAGAACACAGAAAGTTAACAAAAGAGACACGAGATGATAAAGTCTGAGTCTCGGACTCAAGACTATGTTTGGTTGTTTGAATTCGATTACTTGAATGATAGGGCGTTGCATGGTCGAATGGAATGGACTTGAGATAATTACGATGATATCTTCCGTGCACGGAACGTTCCCTCCGAACGGGTGCACCGGGGCACTGGGACCGTTCGGCCTAGGAGGGATGATAATCTTTGATAGGCGCACATCTGCGAATGTCCGATTAGCACTCGGTCGTAAATGTGAGAAGCCGCAAATGATGGTAGGCACGCGGTAAGTTTCGGTTGTTGGGATTGCAACCCAACCCGTGAAACGCCGGGCTACCCAAATTCGATTTAAGAGAGAAAAGAAGGAGAGAAAAGAAAGTAAGAAATAATAAAAGAGAAACTCCTTTAGTCCATTCCGGCGCGGATACGCCCACGACCTTCATATAGTTAAGGAACGATGGGTTGAAAGTATAGGCGCAGATGCGTCCCGCATATAGATCCTGCTTAGAGATGCACATATAACATGACAGGGAAGGAATGCGGCGTATTCACCTTGCGTCGGTGCAAGGGCGAGTGCGTCGACTTGGTAAGTCGTGCCACGAATCAAACACGAGATTGCTTGCTTGCTTGTCTATTCAATTCGATAACATGATGCTATGATAACATGCTTTACGCTTCCGAATATGCCATGAAATTGACCCTAAGGAGAACATAGCAAGATCATAAGCTAAGTTGCATGATTCAACATAAATATTACAAATGTCGGTTTGGAAAGATGATCTTTGCTTCAGTACATGCAAGGACGAACGTACTGATCCCCCACCAGCTTCATGCAGGGAATGGATTGCTCGCGGCGAAGCGTTGCTTGAACGTATTAAGGCTTGGAATGCCGAAGCGCATTGAAGCGTACGATCGCTTGACGCTCGGACTATGCAACTGGATTGATGCGGCCGAGATATAGAAGGCATGATGTATGGAACGGTGAAATCCTTTGTGGGCAAGAGAGAACCTGAGTGTTGTAACAAATCTGACATATATTGTTAGGCTATCGAAAGCTATTGTAATCTCAGTTTCGAATATCAATAAAGAGAATTGTTTTGTATACTCTGTTTCCTTTCGTTGTTATTATCGAATCAAAAGATAACCATTTGAGAACTTGTCATCTTGCCTTGCACGAGCGCAACTTCAGGCTCGTGCGGCATCATTCCCCCTACAAGGACGATGATTCGGGTGATTCCGGGTCGGGGCATGATAGGCCGCATGAGTCGCATGGACCGCATGACCGTATGAGCCTCATGGCCGCATGGCCGCATGAGCCGCATGGCCGCATATGAGCCGCATGCCGCATAAGACCGTATGGCCGCATGAGCCGCATGAGCCTCATGGCCGCATGGCCGCATGAGCCGCATGAGCCTCATGGCCGCATGGCAGCATGCAAAGTACGCCAACAAAACGCTACATTACGCCTCATGAGCCCGAGTCCGAGTCCGAGTCGCTAAGCCCCGTTGGGGCTTAGCTCCAAATGGAATTAATCCAAGAGAATGACAAAAGCATTAATGCTTAATCCTTGGAGCCTTATTCTTACCTCCTAGTAAAATCACCCATATGGTTCCCTCCTTAGGGTCACCACCCCATGTGCATCTCTCAACAACACAACCAAGTATATATGTTGAGATAACTCATGGTGCATTTCCGATGTGGGACTAAAATTTTACAAGGCATGTTGAGAGCAAGCTCTCTCCATGTAAAGAAAGCACCAACACATATTTCTCATTAGATAGTATAGGAATACCATATACAGGTTAGTGCTTCAACCTTTCTCATAATAGCTTTATGCTACATGTATGTTTCCTAAAGATGGTATGTTTCAAGCGTTCTGACTTTCTTAACTTTCTCAAATTGTTCGTTATATATTGCTGGCATTTAAGATAGGTGTTGTTGCGTAATGGGAGACTGATATAATATTCTGAGTTTGACAGTTAATCTTCTGCTACTTAATTACCTTCCTAGAATGCACATAATAATGTCACCAGCTTCTGAACTTAGTAATACCTTCTGAGTTTGAATATGAATATAGTTTTTTATGTTCCAGTTACATGGAATGGTGTCCGTGAAGATATGATCAATGTGAAGGAGTTGGTATTTTCTAAAGCATGGTATTCATAGATACACATGTGACAGTTGACTAAAAAAGGTATATTTGTTGTAGTTCTTTTTTTTGACGTTAACATAAATGTTAATATTAAGCTTATAATTTTATTGTCGATAATCTTTTTTGACAGCAATGAGATGTTGTTCGAGAGAGACGGGAAGTTTGAAGATATTATAGTTGGGGCCAAAATATTCAATTCAGTTTGTGAGGTTAAAATTTTTTTTCTACCGCACTTGAGATTGTAAGATACCAATAACATTCTCTTTTTTGTTCATCATGAGAACCAAGTCATTGTAAGCTAGCAACATTGGGGTTTTATTTTGTTTTTGATGGAATATTATTGCTATGTAAAGTATATACATTTATTAGTTAATACAATTTTGATTAAGTTTCTTTTATTGTTGATGATTGTTGATGTTTATATGAAATTATACTTTTAGATGTATTTTAGTTTTATATAGAGGATGAACATGCTTATATATCTTTGACAAGGATGAATTGATTTTTTTTAATTCTGTTTCCAGAAAAAATGACATACCTTAACCGTTGAAAAGAAAAAAAAATAATGATAGACCAATTTATAGATTATTTAACAGTTTTAGTCTGTTGTTTTTATTTGACATACAATAACTGCCATTTTTTCAGCTAGAATACGACAGTCAAAAACTGTCGTTTATATTTTGGGACATGCTATTAACGACGGATGCTGTGACGGATCAAAGCTGTCGTTTATAGTGATTTGCGACGGTTTTGGTCTGTCTGGCGTAGTAAGCGTAGTTATCATGCTTAATATAGTGGACTCATCATTCTACAAATATTTGGTTTATTAGTTATCGGTAGTGTCGCGGAGTAATGCCTACGATACCATTAAATAGCCTTATAGCCTAGACGAGTAATCTTGATACGAACAAGAATATAAGGACTTAGTCGTTGAAGTCTTGACAGACCATAAAAGTAGTTGACACCGATTATAACCTTGCATAGGCCATAATAAGAGTTAAACACGCAACCCCTCAGTTCAGGTGTCATTATTTAATACAAGAATGACATGTATAACCATTTCTTCCTATAACACAAAATCAAGGTACGAGCACCGTACTTGACTTTTCTTCCGTATTGCCTATCGTTCCATTTGAACGGACGGTTATTCCAACAACCAAGGTACAAAAAATTGCGACTTTGACTCTTCAAAATCTATTCTATCATAGAACCATGTCTTAGTTTAAATTGCAAGAACGAACTTTCTGAAGTGTATAAATTGCAATCCTCTGTAAGAAACATAGGGTTTCTTTGAATTAGCAAGTGATGTAATGGATTGGCTCCAGTTTAGCTAATAAATCAGTGGTTCATAATGTCTGCTTCCACCTGTATCGTTTGATAACCTCTACATTGACTTGGATATTTGGAGCACAACCCGAACTTTTTCCTTCCAACAAATTTCACACTCATGAACTAGATGAGCCACTCTACACACATGACATACATGTCCCACACAAACACACCTTCTTGTGATCTATTTGAATTACACCACATGTATGACATATTTTCCTTAGAACAAATAATAGATACCCATTTTTTGTTTAAACTGATCTTTAACCATGCAATATCGACCAATTTGTCATGCCATAGTCCAAAATACGCGGGACCGAGCCACGTGGCATAGACCAACTACATATTCAACCAGACTCTAGTCCAACTCGAATACGAATAAGCTGTTTAAAATGGGGTAACTACTACTATATCAAATCTATATCTCAATGCATAGAACGAAAGCATAATAAATGAACAAAATATGAATACTAGTATGCAGCCCAATAATCATGCTCACCGAGTAGACTCGAGAGGTAAAGAGTCTATATATACTACACAATCAAGCAAATATAAAATATAGAAATGAAACATATATACTATAGAAGAGTAAATACCTGCAATGAAATGTGCACTCAATGACACTCCAACAAAGAACTCTGCAAACCTACTCAGCCAACATGAAAGAAAACCAGGTCCCTAAAGGGACGCAACAAGATACGTAATATACAAGCCACTATGAATAATGTATGAAGATCATGGGGTGTTCTAAAGACTGTGTAAATGTAACGAGAACAACGTTCGACAAATGGGGCTCTCCGAACATGAGATCCTCTCGCAGTGGAGCTCATCCGAACTGCCGACTATCAACAACAATATATATAAATAACAGCCCCTCCTTCTAGTAATTGTCCACTCCATCCAATGTATCTAGAATGGGTCGACTCCTCGACACACACAATCCCTACTACATGGCTTAATATGTTACAATGAAAGCATCTAGCATAAACTACATCGTCTCACGTCCTGGCCGCACTGATGATCAATCGAATGCGGTAGTACGTGTCATGTATCTCTGTATCACAACTCCGTATCCAAGCGTGTGTCAGGGTACAACAAGATACTAGTGTATCTGCTCTGCAGTACATGGGTAGTCTCTAATGGAATAGGCTAACTGTAACGACTCACGTATCTCGTTGGTTGCACCCAGAGTCATACTCGGACGTGCAACGTAAAGCAGTAACGAAATTGCAAGACATAAAATCGTAACAAAAAGAAATGCCATAGTGGCAAGGTATACTTTCCTAGAGGTGAGGCAATGATCTAATGATGTCATGTAGGCGAATCCTCAGGCCAAATAAAAGGAGCAATAGTGGGGACTTTCGTAAACGTTTTTGGATGCTGAAATAAACAATACCAATATTTTTGAAATAAGGAAAGTAGCTAAGATAGACTACCCATATGTCCAATTCTGGACACCGGAGAAAAACGATAAGTTCGAATCAAAATGCGGTCCACCATTGGACCCATCTTGCACCGAAAAATGTGCCAGAATAAATATCATCTAAATCTATCAAACAATATCTCTACGAGTCCAGAATGACGATACGAACCCAACGGTATATCCATAATTGGATGATGAGCCGATCTAAAAGTGACCAGTTGACCCTGACCGTGAGACCCGGTTTGCACGGAAATACATGCCGGAGCTAAAGTCCACTAAATCTAGAAAAAAATATGTCAACAAGTCCATAATAACGATACAAATCCAATGGTATATCCAGAACTGAATTTCGAAGAGCCGATCATAAAATGACCCATTGACCCGGACTATGGGATGCAGTTTACACGAAAATACGTGTCGGGGCAAATTATATATGATTTTTAGGGTGAAAACACGCATTTCTCGAGGTTTTATTTTACATGAGCTTGACTGTTAACAGAGCCAAGTAACTCACATCTAATTTTTTTTATAGACGTCATGTTGCACAAATACGAAATACGGCCACGGACACGATATGTATTCATACATTTTCAAATACATATAAAGGAGTTACCTATGTTGCACGAGTACGGACACCAATTTTCTTTGTCCCTGCAACATAGATTCGATGTGAGCTGCAGCAATGAAGGTTGGAATTGATTAGAACCTGACATGGGACTTGGCATCTAGGGCTAGTCTGATTATAACTTGATTGTTTCTTTGCCTTGGTATAGGTAATTTCATTCAAAGTGTGTTTCATTTTCTCTCTTAACTAAATGTATATGACCTTCAAGGGAAATGGTTATAAAATATCGCCTACTTTTGCTACTCTTGCTAGATGAGAGATGACTGCTTCTATCGATTCATTTGGCGAGTTCCACAAGGGATGTTAGGGGATTATATAATTGAAAGCTTTTGTAATGGAAGTCTTTCGCTTCTTAGGTTGTGTAACTGATTGCAGATACATCTAATTAAAGAATTTCTTTTTATATATATAAACAGTTCTAGCTCTTTGTCATGATTCTTTAGGTGATGTGTAATTTCCTTATAATTGTAAGTTGAGTTCATGAAGCAATAGGGTTATAAATATTGAATAAAATAGTCCATTTCATGGCATTTCTTATCATTTCTGGAACAAGAAGTAGTTAATAAAATTTCAATGATGATGATGATACTTTTAAATTTATTGTTTCACAAGTATGCTATTTTTCTTCTCCTAGAAATGTTTAGATTTATCATGTGCAGTTTTGATTTTCTATTTAAAGTCTTTGTTGATTGGAAGAAATGTTTATATATATCATGTGCATTCATATCATTTCTGGAGCAAGAAAGTAGTTAATAAAATTTCTAGTGATGATAATGATACCCTTTTAAATTTATTGTTTCACATGCATGCTATTTTTTCTTCTAGAAATGTTTAAATATAGCATGTGCAGTTTTGATATTCTATTTGAAGTCTTTCTTGATTGGAATAAATTAAGATTTTTTATTTTTTTTTAAGATAAACATTTTTAATTGAAAGGTAGAAGTGTTATATTGATGAATCTTAAACTAACATTTCCGATTTTATTGATAGGAAATTTCTTGAGAACTAATAAGGGATATAGTCCCACATTAGAAAAATTTAGTATGAAGAGGAGCTAGACTCCCTATAAGTAGTGGAGTAGCCAATCAATAAAAATAACAATTATTCTCTACATGGTATCAGAGCCATAACCACAAAAAAAATAAAAAAAATCCCAAGCCGCCCAAAGCCAACCCCCCTGCCCCGACGCCCCCACCCCCTGCCCTGATGCCCACCCTCCTGGCCCCGCCGCCGACGCCCTCCTGCCGCCGACGACACCCCCCTTGCTGCCCCCCCTCCGCCCCAAGCCGACGCCCCTGCCCCCGACGCCCACCCCTGCCCACCGCCGCCCCCCCACCCTGCTGTCCCCGCCCCACTTTCTCATCATGCCTCAGGAGCCCAGCTGCTCCATGGCATTCTTTCTTCCGATACCAGGAACTTCCATGGCCACCTTACTGTGGAATTTTTCTAAGTATCCCTATCAAACTTGTTAGCCGTACCTAAAACCAAGGTATGCCAAGGATAATAGGTCCACAAATAGTCCCCCAATGGGGCAAATATCATAAAACCACAAACGCAATAAGCAATACAAATAAAGGGTAAAATAAAACATTGCTTTACTTCTGACTTAATGCTCTGATACCACAATCAATAAAAGTGACATCTTTGAGGCGTTTTGCGACTTTTATCGCCGGGTAGAAACACAATATGGCACTAAAATTAAGTGCTTACAGTCTGACAATGGGACGGAGTATACAAATAAGCAGGTTGCTGAGTATTTATCCACTCATGGAATACTACACTAAACTTCATGTGCCTACACACCAGCACAAAATGGTATGGCCGAACGGAAGAACAGACACCTGCTGGAGGTCGCACGGACGATGATGCTGGCTATAAATGTTCCAAAACACTTATAGGGGCAGACGGTGTTAACGGCCTCTTATCTCATCAACAGAATGCCATCTCATGTATTGGACTGGAAGACACCGTTGGAGATGCTTATTGGTGCAACCACGTACACTGTTCTACCGAAAGTATTTGGGTGTGTATGTTTTATCCAAGATAATAGGCCAGGCGTTGGCAAACTGGATCCTAGAGCGGTTAAATGTATCTTTGTCGGGTACACAGCAACTCAGAAGGGATACGCATGTTAGAGCCCAGTTGAGCGGAAGATGTTTGTAAGCATGGACGTTACATTCAGATAACTGGAACCATATTATGCTTCGGATGACGGTTCGGCCTTTGGTGACACACCTAACACAGAGGGTGTTAGATGTGAGGGAGAGAAAATAAGTCCATCTGTGGTAGTTGGATCGGTCCCATGCCCGGTCGTGAAAAACTGGACGAAAGGGGAAGAAAGAAGTGACTCCGATACAGAAGATAAAGAAGATACATATGTTAAACAGGGGGAGAAGCAGATAACAGAAAATGAGCTCCAAGTCTACAAAAGGAGACAGCAGAAGTCCAGTACTGTGCCTGTACCGTGCCCTGTGCCTACTGTACCAAGTCCATCGTCTACCCCTGCTCCAACTCTTGAAGATGTTGCCCCCGCACAGAATCAATCTGATTCTAATGCGGATCTCTCTGACTCTGATGGTATGATCTCTTCACCACCTATTGCTCCCTTAAGGAGATCTTCTCGCATCAATGCGGGTAAGGCTCCTAGTCGTTTTGATGATTATGAACATGATATTGCCAACTACCTGTCTTATTCTAACATTTTTTTGAATTATCGAGCCTTCATTGCATCATTAGACTCTACTTCGTTGCCCAAAAGTTGGCAGGAAGCAAAGAAAGATCCAAGGTGGAAAGCTGTAATGATGGAAGAACTTAGAGCACTGAATAAAAGTAAGACGTGGAAGCTGGTTCCATTACCCAAAGGGAATAAAACTGTGGGATGCAAATGGGTGTACACAGTAAAAAAGACGTCAGAAGGAAAGGTGGAACGATACAAGGCGAGGTTGGTTGCAAAGGGATACACACAATCATATGGCATCGACTATGATGAGACGTTTGCTCCAGTAGCGAAAATGAGCACCGTAAGAACTCTGGTCTCCATTGCAGCAAACTATGGGTGGAAGCTATACCAATTAGATGTGAAGAATGGCTTTCTCCATGGGGACCTACAAGAAGTGTACATGGAACTCCCGCCAGGGTGCTACGCTACAGAATCAGACAGAGGAACATCGCATGGAAAAGTGTGCAAACTAAGGAAGTCGCTATATGGGTTCAAGTAATCTCCTCGAGCCTGGTTTGACAGATTCAGAAAGGCTGTTACAGGCATGGGATACCATCAAGCAAATATAGATCATACGGTCTTTCTTCAGCATGCAAGAGGCCACATCACTATACTTGTTGTATACGTGGGATATAGTAATCACAGGTAATGATGAAGTCGAGATCGCTAAGCTGAAGTCAAAACTCGAAAGGAGTTTGAAGTGAAGGATTTAGGCGATTGAGGTACTTTCTAGGTATCGAGGTGTGTGAAGGCGAACAAG